>JAQGCM010001803.1:0-13463 GCA_034699705.1 Hymenaphorura dentifera
TGATCAAACATTGCGACCGCTAGAGTGGTCACAGACAGACAGAACGACTGTATAGCTTGCACTCTTAGTGCATGCAAAAATGAATGCCTTGCCAGCTTAATTCATTTTATAGCTTTAACTCAAAGATGGGAAAATCGTACGTGTATGGCGAGCAATGAAGGCATCATTTGTTCTCAATTACAATTTCTCAATTCTCAATTCAGCAATCGGTTTCCAGTTTCCATGGGCTAATAATGTATTTTCATAATTGGGGCCAGTTGCGAAGCTTCAATTTTTTCGCACTGAAGGTTGCGCATAAAAATGGCCAGTACGTAACCAGTGGGCGAGGAATTAACGCGCCGAAGGTAAAATTTTAAAAACAGTAACTACAGAGTGCATGCAAAAGTTGTTTCTTGGTGGCAATCTAAGACAAAATTGCGGTCTGCAAAATTGATTAAAAAATGTGCAGGGAAGTACAGCACCGCAAGCGATAAAAATCGAGACTACAGAGTACATGTAAAAGTTGTTTTTATATGAAAATTCGGATATAAAATGGTGGTTTCCAAAATTGAATACACACACAGAATTCTAAAAATTTGTGTTTATATCTAGTGCTTTGTCAGGTCTTGCGGCGCCCCTCAAGCCCTGGCGCCCTGAAAATAGCTTTCACCTTCGCTTCGGACCCCCCAACGCGGGCCCGTAAACCGCTATCCCAAGATTTTGTCATATCGGAAATCTGTCAATAGACCTTGCGCAAGATTTCAAAAGTCAACTTCGACGTTATGTAAATTCCTTCTAATTTGGATGAAAGTTCACATAGGAAATCGGTTGAGCCGTTCGACGGCAAAAATGTTGGCTAATTCCTTTTATGACTCACCCTCACTGTGTATGTATTATCGCAAATGTAAACTGGTTCCAAAATCTCAAGCAGCGCTGGCGGTTTTGTGTGAAAAATTAAGGGCCTTGATCAGTGCAAATGCCCACCTCTGTCGTTAACAACCAAATACATATTTTCACTTAATGTCAATTAAAAAAATCAGTAAATGGAACACAATTTGAATACATTGCTTCTGCTGTTGCTTACACAATTTCAGTGGTTCGGCTTAAATTTAACAAAACTCCTTCCTAATCTCAGCTAACCCAAATATGCTGAAAAGGAAAGAGGAGTCGCGACAGTGATTGACTGCACAGCACAGCACATCACAACTTTAACCAAATTTTAAGAGCAAAGCAGCAAATGTTGTGTTGATGGTTCTGAACTCGTATGGATGACCCAAATGCACAAAACCGAGACAAAGTCAACGACATGACATGACAACAATTCATGCGGAAAATAATGTAAATTACAAAATTTATATTTTTAAAAAGCCTAGGACTAATTGAATATGTTTTTACGTCAAAACGTTTTTGTTTCGCTCAAATTGCAGTGCTTGTCCGATTGTGAGAAGCAGACCGGTGGAGCTGGAGATGAAGGGTGTCGCGGAGTGTCTGGGGCTAACATTGAGGCATCGGGTGGGAGACCAGATCCAGTTTTTGTAAAATGCGTGTCTGTCGGGGACAGGAGTGGAGGTGGAACTGGGCCTAAAAAAGTTTGCATTGTAGGAGATACTGGGGTAAGAACCAACTGCAAAGACGCTCACAAATTCAATCGTGCAGAATGAAACATGTCACTTAAATTAATTTTTTTGCATGTATTTGAGCAGATTGCTCAAAACGTAGTAGTCCCATTCTATGGTAAGTACTTGCCTTTGTATACTTGCTCAAAATAATGACTTTTAAAATTTAAGTACCTAATTAATTAGCAAATTGGAATTTTGCTTGGCCTACAGGCAGATATTGTGTACCGGAAACCGGGAAAGGACCATGTACTCCAATCTGCCAAGATTGGTCTAAAAATGCTAATGACAAGTTTGCAAAAAACACTGAGAACAATACGATCAAAGGTGTGTCCAAAGTGACGGCCGCCGTTTGCATCCTAGACTTTAAAGGTGATTCAGAGTCAAAATTAACTTGTGCTTGCAATGGACTCTTTGCGTACAACAAGTTGTAGATGTAACTAACACCAACAACAACAACACAAGGAAACCAGTTATAATTTAGAAAATATTTTTCCTTTCCAAAATTAAATGTCAAATAAACATGTAACTTCTTCTTATGCAGCAAATGCTGTTCAAGGCCCCTTGCATTGAGTTCCTTCTAACAAAGTTTGAAAACATTTTTATATTTTCTAGACCACACCATTTTCAAATTCAATTGTCAGAAAAACTACGGCTCATTTG
Source organism: Hymenaphorura dentifera (assembly GCA_034699705.1). Classification (NCBI taxonomy): domain Eukaryota; kingdom Metazoa; phylum Arthropoda; class Collembola; order Poduromorpha; family Onychiuridae; genus Hymenaphorura; species Hymenaphorura dentifera. The sequence continues at coordinate 2,259 of JAQGCM010001803.1, forward strand.
ATTCGAACATTCTCTCTGGTGGGACAAATCAGATATTTCAATATTAAATGTGTTTAAGTTCATCTGTTAATTTAATTCAATTAAGTGCTTTGAATATTTGCTCTACATGACTCTCAGAAAAAGCATGATTATTATGAGGTCTCGAAATTTGGTTGCAACCAACCTTTGTAAATGCCCGCCTTGCCATGTATGCAAAAATGCAATATTTGGCTTGATACTTGACCCGACGAGTAAGTTGATGACCGAGTTGATCACAAAATTGATAGGATTAGGAATTAACTCTTGCTTAAAATCTACAAAATTTCCAATTTCTCAAGTGATTGGACGTACCGACTGACAAACAAAAAGCTTTGCTTTGGAACAAGAAGCATTTTTCAAATGAATTTAAATAAGTGCTTGAGCCATTGCCGAGTCATTGCACTCAAATTGCAAAAACGAATATGGAAATTTGAGTCGGCAGAACATTCGAAACTACTAGACCGATAAAAAACAAAAATATCAATGACTTGGTAGGCAGTAATGATGAAAAAAAAACTGCCGATTATTGTAATTAGTCTAATCGCCAAAGCATATGGAATGATATATGCAGTGACACTTGGCGTTTCCTGGAATTTCTCAATTCGATGTGCCTTAACTATGATTTTGGGATCCACTTTGTTGAATTCAACTAGAAATACACAAAATATTTGTAGAAGTCACCTTAGAGTACTTTGAAAATTTGATGTTTCTTTAAAATAATATAAATCCGTGTATATCCGCAATGGTGCCGTTTATCGCACGCTCCATTGCGTTGTATGCTATTCTGACCGCATTTCTCCTTGGATCAGTAAATGAATAAAAATTCCTTCAATAAAACAAATTTTATATAGTACTACAGATCCAAAATTACAAGCACTTTTTATATTTCAATTAACAATTTAGCTTAATCTTGAATTCATTTCTTTTGGAATTAACAATATGACATGAAGCTCAAACAGCATAGCACGGTGTAATATTTCCGAACTCTACGCTATTAACAAATCTCTGATGGAAAAGCATAAATGCCGTGAATTTTTTCAGTTACGAAAGAGTATTTCATTTCTCTGAAATTTTAACGGGAATGATTAAATTTTAATATGCGCCGTGCTGTCTTTAAATAACTTTTGTTGCTTTAACAAAAGCGAACTAAACGTATTGGCAAAAAGACAACCATCAGCGTGATGCTGATGTAATTTAATAATATAATTTAATACAACTTGTGCTAACTGTTTTTGCGACTGGTCACCATTTGCTTGTATGTAACCAACTCCGCAAAGCGAGCAAAGTATGTATATCCGGTCTGATGTATGGCGAGAAATTAGTAATTTTTACACTTTTATTTGAATTGTTGTAATTGTTACAAGTTTGCCAATGAAAATAGAAATGTACGCTGCACCAAGCTAGCTGTACCATCAAACAAACTTTCATTTCTGTGCCAAAATAAATGCGATGCTTACTCATAATCTGCTGCGAGAAGTACAAGGTCTGCTGTATTGTTGAAAACAATTTCCGCCATTATTCTCACCGTGTCCCGGTTCAAGTATCCAAAAATTCCAATCGGACACCTAATTGGAGCCAAGGACTTGACGCGGTTTTTCTCGACCAAGCCGCAATTACTTGCATTTTCCTGTTGGCTCCGAACGATGGCTTCACCTGCCTCGATGTATTTGCAGCCTTGCACGCACATGCCAAAATAGAACAGGACGCAGACGACAAGTAGAGCAAGGCATACGCACCACATGAAGAACCCCAACTCAATTTTGATCATTGCGTAGAGAATGATGACGTTGCAGCCCATGAGGAGAGCAAGGCCGATCGGCATCAACAAATCTGAGACACAATTATTGAGACAAGTCGTCATGATTTGAAAATTTGTGTAATGATGTGCCACTTGAGTCGGGTTCCGCAACTCTGGAATCGTCGTCGCTTCATTTTCGTCAACTCTGTGGGTGCGAAACAAACGCTTACAAGGGAGACCTCCGAGGTGTTCTAAGCACCTAATATCGTGATATTATTTTTTGGACTCCCTGGCATGCCCTGAGTGAGAATTAATCAAAATTAGATTGTCTAATTCATTTTGGTCCGCAACTTTATTTTTTTGGAAATTATGAAAAATCAGAAAATGGCAAAATTCCCATGCTCTTAACTATAGGAAAAATCGAGTTTTGTGAGAAATATCAAAAATCAGAAAATAATATTTTGACTATACTCAAAATTTTCGGTGATTATAATTTTGATCTACCCTTGAACACAATAAGTTGAAAATTTTCAAAAATTGATAAAATTGAAAATATTATTCTGAGATTTTTGGGATTTTTTGAAAAATCCTCATGGGGAGCCCGGAAACTCAAACAAAAAAAATAAATTGGACAATCTAATTTCGATTAATTCTCACTCAGGGCAAGCCAGGTAGTGCAAAAAAATATCACGATATTAGGTGCTTAGAACACCTCGGACGTCTCCTCGTCTCGTCATCCTTGTTAGAGGTTAGTACACGAATCTATAAATTTTTGTTAATAATCTGACACTAACGTAAACTCCTTGAGCACATCGTGTCCAAAATATATGTTCGTTGCGAACAGAATGATGTAGATGAACAGTCCGGAGACCTGATGAAATGCTATGATTATGAACACAGCCGCCATCAAGAACTGCACGGCGTACGAATGATTGAACGTCGAAATTGATTGGCTGTTTTCAGCGGCCGAGCACATTGGTATCAGAGGTGCCAACAGGTGCAAGTCACATTTGACTAGGAACCCGATCGGGGGCACTTGAGCTGCCAGCAACAGAACACCAGCAATGAATGCGACCATGAGCGGACATCTCTTTTCATTGAACTGCATGTCCTTCCTCTTGAATTGAACTGGTCAGATAGAAAAATGAAGCAAAGCTTTTAAGTGTGTCACTTGCCTGGCTGGAACCCCTGGGTAGGGAAACACTTATCAGGTGTTCAGAGTTCCAGCATGACTCCCCTCAGGAAACTGACATTTCTGACAACCTACAGTCAAGAGCTTGGGAATTTCGCCATTTTGTGATTTTTTAAAATTTCAAAAAAATATCTCAAAAATCAGAAAATAATATTTTTAAGTTTCAAATTTTCTAAAAAAAAATAAAGTTGCGATCTGAAATAATTTCGGCAACCTAATTTCGATTAATTCCCACTCGAAACATACCAGAGAGTGTAAAAACAAGTATCCAAATACAAGTTTAGGTGCTTTGAACACCTCGGAAGTGTCCATTGTGAGTCACTAAGGAGGGAGGTACCCGAGGTGTAATACACCGATTTGTCTTTAATATTTTTTTTCTTTAAGCAAATACATCAAAATGAAAAAGTGAAACTGCTTTTTCTCCGACGGGCATCCAAAATCCATACATGATAGGTAACATGATGATCCCATATGGCCACATGCATTAGTTGGGACGCCGAGGATGAGAGCTTTAGGTTAGTAAAACACTATTCGCCAAAAAAAATCAAATTTTTAGCGTTGAACAAAAAGAGTTTTAAAAATGTTTTCTGTATATATTTTTGATTTTTTAAAAATATTTCCAGGTGATTTACTGACTTAAAGTATCGCTAGTGACAGAAGTTCAGGTAATTTCAAATGTATAGTCTTACGGGGTTGTCACATTGCAAAATTAACCTACGGAGTTTGGACGCCCGTCGGGAAAAGTCCAGTTTGACTTTTTCGTTTTGATGTATTTACTAAAAGAAAAAAATTATTCGGGGCAAATCGGTGTCTTACACCTCGGGTACTTCCCTCGTAAGTTAATTATGTAAGTGCACGAAATAACTAACCCAGAAATTTCTTGTAGTACGAGTACGTCATGTTCTGAAGATGTTGCATTTGATCAATTCGAAAAATTGTGTGCCAATCAGTCAGCGCTGTCAAGACCATGTACAGCGTTATAAATAGTCGGTACATGTCGTCGAAGTCAGTGACCGAAATACCAGAAACTTTGACCTTCCAAGCAAAATCGACCAGCAGAGCAATTTTTCCGATGGTGAGCAGAATGATTCCACCCATCCATCGTCTATTGATCCATTTATTCTTGCTTCGCTCCACAGATCTCTGGTTCAAATCGTAGTAGACTGGGACGGAGCCACAATAAAAAGAACAATTCAGCACGGCATAAATGACTTGATCAATGCGTCCAGTTTCCATTGCTGTGGTTGGAATCTGAAACGCGAACTTTGATCTGCGAATACAATTCCGACTCTGACTCTGCTCCTTGGTGCAGGATACCAGGGTCTGTTTGAAGTCGTTTTCAAAGGAATTTATTTTAGACTGTGAACTAATTTATTTAGAATGAATTAATTTAATATAAAAAATTTTCTTTGCTAATGCCCAATATACATGCAATCCTAAGAAAATATTTAAGAGTTCATTAAGTTTCGCGTCCTTTAATATTTAATACACTGATTTAAAATGTAGTTTCAGTTCACGGTTTTAATGTGTTCATGGTTTTAGTAAAGCTTAATTTTAAATGAGCTCGCTGCTCTCAAGTGAGTGCAGTGGAAATGGAAATATTAAAATCGATTTGAATATTTGTTTTGAATATTTCGTATAAATAGTAGTCTAGAATATTCGAAACTGTACGTTGTCATGCACTGACTGACAATGTACTGCGAATAGTCTCGGTATACAATAAATAAATAAAATTTAATACAGCGAATTGTTTGGCACAAACAATAAATTTATAACCAACATGACATTTCATAACCAACCGCCTGAACTTCTCGACGTTCTCCAGTCCGTTTGAAGTGGATATAAAATATTTGTTTATGAATACATATTATTGGCCTTGCAGGCGACTTTCGTGCTCTTGTTGAATATCGTTCTTAAGACCATTTTGCATGTAATCCAAAGGAAATATTTAGAAGCTCAGCAAGTTTCCTGTCCTCCAATATATGGAATTCATCTTAAATGTATTTTCACTCAAGTTTTTAATATTCTTTCGTGCTCGTAGAAATTAACTTTAAATGAGCTCACCATTCTCAGGTCATGTGAACCTGTACATGCACAATACCAGTGCGAATTGTGCCCCAGAAATAATAACTGAATAACAAAGCAAGTTTAACTAAATTGTAATTTTCGACCGCCTGAACCATGAACCATGAGGTCCAGTATCTAATATCTTCAGCCCTCAGTCTCTTCGACAATTAGGATATGAATACAACATATTTTCATTAAAGCGACATTCGTGTTTTTTATGAATATTGTTCTGAAATATTGATAATTACATTGTGTGGGTCTGTGGAATTCATGTCTTGGTTTTGAAACATCAATAATTTTGCAGAGTTGACCTAAAAACGGTTTATATGTATGTCCATGCTTTAAGAAAACCAGACAGAGCCACAGATCCCTGTGAAGTGTTTTGATGCTAGTGTACATTATTGAAAACGTTATTTCTCAGGAAACTCGATTTTTCGTATAGTTAAGAGCATGGGAATTTCGCTATTTTGTGATTTTTCAAAATTTCAAAAAACAAAGTTGCGAACCAAAATGAATTAGACAGTCTAATTTGGATTAATTCTCACTCAGGGCATGCCAGGGAATGCAAAAATATCGCGGCGTCAACGTAAAGAAGTGTTGCATACATAAAAGGGAACGTGAGTGCTTTGTAATTCCATTTCTTTCATTGGCTCTTTGACAACCCTGAAGCAGAAAGTTTGAATACAGGGTGAATCATAAGTGATGAGCCAACATGTAATTCAATGTTGCCATCGAACGGTATGACCAATTTCCTTGCGGTTTTCTTCTAATTCCTAGGGTTTTGATTAGCAATAAATATTTAATAACAAATAAATACATAAATTCATGTAAGGGTATTCAAAATTAAGTCACTAAAGACAAGTAAAGAGGTAAACTAGGCATTTGGTAAAGCTTAAGAGCTTTACCTGTTTACCTCTCTACTTGTCTTTACTGACTTAATTTTGAATACCCCAATAGAAAATTGGTACAAATATACAAAACATCCAGAATAATTGTTAGCAACGTTTGCAAATTTCCTTGCCAAATTTTCGATTTTGACAAAAGCAAATAAAATATGTAATAAACTAAACGAATACCATTTGTTATGCTGATATAATTTAATAATTTAATTTAATTTCCGTTAATTGTGTCTTTGTGGTTGGTCACCCTACGAAATGTTAAACTTGGTTCCAATCAATGTTTAGTGATCATAATGAATTCTGACTGGAAAATGCATGTATGTATCTCTGGACCTTTTAACCAGAACTTCAAATTCAGTACTCTCGGACAAAGGATAAAGCAGCGAGTGAGGCGAGATATGTATTGCCGGGCAGCAGTAAGGCGTTAGTCATTTTCACATTTTAAACCCTGTTCGCAGAATTGGTATCCCCAAAACATACGAACAATTTTAATTGAACTGTTGTAATTTTTATAAGTTTGTCAACCTAAATAGAAATGAAAAAAAAAACGTTCATCCCTGTACCAAGTGGTTGTAGTAGTGCATAAATCATTCCCACGTCATGCTTACTCATATTCAGCTGCGAGAAGGACAAACTCCGCTGTATTGTAGAAAACAATTTCCGCCATTACCCTTACCGTATCCCGATTCAAATATCCAAAAATTCCAATCGGACATCTGATCGGAGCAAAGGACTTAACATGTTTTTTCTTGTACAAGCTGGAATTTGCCAACAAATTTTCCATTTGACTCCGAACGATGGCTTCACCCGCCTCGATGAATTTGCAACCTTGCACGCACATGCCAAAATAGAACAGGACGCAGACGACAAGTAGAGCAAGGCAGACGCACCACATGAAGAATCCCAACTCTATTTTGATCATTGCGTAGAGAATGATGACGTTGCAGCCCATGAGGAGAGCAAGGCCGATCGGCATCAACAAATCTGAGACGCAATTATTGAGACAAGTCGTCATGATTTGGAAACATTGGTAATGATGTGCCACTTGAGTCGGGTTCCGCAACTCTGGAATCGTCGTCGCTTCATTTTCGTCAACTCTGCACGTACAGTGTAACAATCGTTTTGAGGTCACTACAAGTATAACTAAATATATGATTTTGTTGGTCTGATAATCTGATACTTACGTAAACTCTTTGAGCATATCGTGTCCAAAATATAAGTTTGTGGTGAACACAATAATGTAGATGAAACATCCGGAGACCAGGTAGAATGCCAAGACCATGAGCACAGCTGCCATTAAGAACCACTCCGGGTATGAATAGTTGAATGCGGAAAATAATTCGGAGTTTTCTGAGACTGAGCACATTGGAATTAGAGGTGCGAGCACGTGCAGGTCACATTTGACGAGGAACGCAATTGGGGACACCAGGGCTGTCAACAACAGAATTCCAGCAAAGAATGCGACCATCACAGGGCTTTTGTTTGCTTTTATTTTGATATCCGTCCTTTTGTATTGAACTGTTCAGAAGAGTAAAGTCAAGGAATAAAATCCAACTCTAGGTAATATCATCGTGTACGACTGAATAGAACCCCGGAACTATGGCGCCTACCACTGTGCGAAGGGTGAGGTTTTTGCCGCGGTTAGTAATAATTGTTAGTGACCAAAATTCCGATGCAATGAATGAGTGATGCGGATGAGGCCCGGCATGTATTCCATTGATATGCCTTAAAACCAGGGCACTATAGTGACCTGGGATTCTAATCGGTCGCACACTTCATATGTAGTATTAGGTAGCTAACCTAGAAATTTTTTGCAGTACGAGTACGTCATGTTCTGAAGATGTTGCATTTGATCGATTCGGATAATTGTTTGCCAGTCCACCAGCGTCGTCAGGACAAAGTACAACGACATAAATAGTCGGTACATGTCGTCGAAGTCAGTGACGAGAATTCCCGACATTTTAACTTTCCAAGCGAAATCCACGAGCAAAATTATTCTTATGATTGTGAGCAGAATGATTCCTCCAATCCATCGTCTGTTGATCCATTTATTCTTGCTTCGCTCTACGGATCTCTTTTTCGAATCGTAGTGGACTGGGACGGACCCACAATAAAAAGCACAATTCAGCACGACATGAATGACTTGATCAATGCGCCCAGTTTCCATTGCTGTCGTTGGAATTTGAAACGTGAACTTTGCTCAGCGAATCGAATCCCGACTCTGCTTCTTGGTGCAGGGTTCCAGTGTCTGTTCTTCAGTCATTTTCAAAGGAATTTATTTTCGACATTTGAACTAATTAATTTGAACTAATTTAAAATTAATAAAACATTTTCCTTTGCTAACGCTCAATGTATTTGTAATCCCAAGGAAATATTTAGAAGCTCACCAAGTTTCATGGCCTTCAATATTTAAAATTGATTTAAAATGTCACGATTTTAATATGAGTGTTCGTGCTTTTAGTGATAATTAACTTTAACTTCACATGGGCTCACTGTTTTCTCAAGCACAGTGGAAACCGCAGTATAAATATTTGCAGAGCATAGTTCATAAATATCAGTCTAGGATGTTGGAGACTTGGCATGCATGTACTGACTGTGAGGTTTTGCGAATGGTCACAATGCATAATTAATAAATAAAAATTAGAACAGCGAATTGTATGGCCCAAATAATAAATTCATAACGACAACTCTAAAGTTGCCACATCCATTGCAAGCATATATGTTGTCAATGTAGTCAACATTCATGTTTTTTATTCTGTGAATATCATTCTGAAAAATTGAAAAGTACATCGTGTCGGTTTGTGGAATTCATGTCTTGGTTTTGAAATATTAATAATTCTGTAGAGTTCTGACATCAAAATGGCTTACACGTAATGTGCAACTACTAAGAAAACAAGACACAAGAACCTGCCATCCTATGCCTTTTTGATACTTACGCTATTACAAAGTTGACAGCCTTAGTCTGCGTCGAGCCTACGTCAAAAAGTGTAACTTGTAATGGGAAATGAGTGTTTTGTTAATCCATTTGAATCTTTGCTTCTTTGACGAACCTGAACCAAAAAATTTGACTGTAATGTAATGCGTCGCACGGCACGGGTCGTGTTCCTGAAAGAACCCGAACTTGGAATTTTATTTAGGAATCCGAGCGCGAGCCAGAACCCAACCCTGAATATTTTGGGTTCCAAACTTACGACCCAAAACCGAGCAAGGCTGGACTCGGAAATAGGGAACCAGAACTCGAAATTTTGAGCCGAATTCCTAACGGAACCAGAATCCGGACCCAAACCCCGATCCCGGTAATGCGAAGTACTAATATAATGTATGCGTGCCTCAAAGGCAACGGTGCAAAAATGTGACGCTAACCGTTTTCTTCGAATTGAATAAATCAATATTCGCCAAGAATGGTGCCAAAGTTTGGACCAAAATAATTTTGTCACTGGATTTGGCACAGATCCCGATTTTATGGAGACTCGACAGCTGGTTCTGATTGTTTTCAAAAGCATATTTTTTGAAGCTTCCAGAATTATTGTACATATACAGAACGTGTCATAACAAAATACGCTGCCAAAAACGCTTTTGTCAATTTATTTCATGCCAAATGAAATATGTATTTAATTTTTTGCAACAGTCAATGAATAACTTGAAACTTCGCCTAGCCAGTGCAGAAGAGAGGCGGTCAATTTATCAACAACTTTTATTTGTGAAATCTTAAAAACAAGTTTATCATATTTTCATTCTGAGCGAGTCAGTAGACTGGCGGTTGCAGATGAAGTTTTCTTTATACATGAATTTCAAGCCAAGATTTAAGGACTCAACTATTCATCCACAACCATACGCAAAGTCAGTCAACAAATCCAGCATGTTATCGGAACCTCAGATAGTCGAACGTCACTGACGTGCAAAATCAATGATGTTTGGGACTCTCGCAGAGCTCAAACGACCTCGAAGGTCAAAGGTGAAGTGAACTTGTGACACAGTTTCTTCTCAGAATCAGAGCGATTCTGCGAAGTGTGACTGAGACAGTCAAAATAAATTGCAAACGTAATCTGTTTTGCACTGTTTATTTGCACTTTTTGCGCTCTGATTTGTGACGAGCATGCATGCGACGCACGGTGTTCTCACAAACATCACCCAAAAATAAGGCAGTCATTGAGTTGCTAGTAGTCCGCTTGGAAAGACTTCATCGGATTGGAATCGCCAGATGAGGGATGAGTGCTAATTTAAACATTGAATTGAATTGAGTTGCTACTTAGTTTTGCTAGTTGGAAAAATTTACCAGAAAACAAATCTACCGGGATGCTGTGGTTCAGGTTTATTAGTGTTTTAGGTAAGTGTTCGCGTTTGCGATCTTAAGGTCACAATAAAAAATTGCATGAGCCTAAAATTATGTTAGAAGCTTTTGAGATTTTAAAATCTAAATTTGTCTGATTAATTTTAACTCAGTACACGTAGTGTTGACAATGAGTCGTGAAGAATTCAAGGGTCAGTCACGCTATTAAAATGCATATGATTGCTTGGTTGCTTAGGTTTGGCCAATTTGACCGTCGGGCAGAATGACTTAATTGGGAGACACATTGCAAAGTTTTTGAACGAGTCCTATTCTGAATCGTGCAATTCCTTAGATGATAACGTGTACTGGACCGACCCTAAGAACAACAAAATTCGAAATGGTGGACTTAAGTAAGCCGATCTCGTGCGCCCGTTGTCAAACCTTGATAATATTACGACCATTCAATACTAGCTGAATTGAACTGATTTGCATTTTAGACGAATTCGAACGGAACTCGACGCCGAGGGCGAGGTTTTGAATTTGAGCCTGAACAATATAACTTTGGAAGAGTCTGGAGTCTACTCATGTATCAATAGCATCTCGAGTTCAATCGAAACTTCGTTCAAACTCACCGTTGTACGTAAGTCCAGAATTGACTTTGACCGAATTGAGCAAAATTAATTGAAACCTGGCTGGCGCCGCTGCATGCAACTCCAGATCCGATCATGTTCGACTCCAGACTCGCAAGGCAATCAGCTGTCGAAGGACGGAATTTCGTCATGCGCTGCACTGCCTTGGGCCATTCGTCAAGTCCACAGATATTTTGGAAGATTGACTCAAAACCACCGCAAGGTTCGCATCTTAAAAGACTTGAAGATAGATATGATAGAATGCACGTGGTATTCCCCATTGTTTTGAAAAACTAAAATGTGGAATTAATTACACGAACTCCTGCCGCAGGACCCAAGTACCGAGCGTTGACGAACGGGAGTCTTGTGATCCACAATGTAGCACAAGAAGA
>JAQGCM010001804.1:0-13453 GCA_034699705.1 Hymenaphorura dentifera
CCCGGCTCTCCGCATCTTGGGGCCGATGCCCATACATCCCGGCTACAGTGAGTCGAGTAGGTGTGAACAACTTTTGAGTTTGAAGGGAAGATGGGAGAGTCCATCGGGCGGGAGATGAAGGTTCCTGTTTTTCTTTCCGCGGCCGGACAGTACATGAATGTGCAACTTACTTGGATCTTTGTAAAAAAAAATTGGCAGCAGTGGTCGTTCCTTTCACAAACCTCGTCATGCATTTTACACTCCAAACATCTGAAATATACACTATATAGGGATCCATAAAATGTACGGCAAGCCAGCATCGTTTTGACCCCTTTGGCCGGACATGTCGTTCATCTGAATTCATCTGAATTTGGATCTTTCATTGTACACTTAACTGCGTTTGTATCTCCTCCGAAACATCTCCTTGTTGGACGACACTCGCAACCTATGGTGGTCACACAAGGAAACGAATTATGAAATGAGAAATTCTACGAATCTATACGTTTTCAGAATTTTAACCAGATCCTTTTAAACTTGAAATGATGCGACTCATTCCAAACCTGTAGTATCCCATGTTGGAAGATAACAATTGTGAGAATTGTTAGAATCGCGTAAAAGTCTATTCGATGCAATTTGGCCATGGCCGATGAGTTAAAAGTTTACTACGTGATACAATGAGCTGTCTTTGGAAAGACTTACTTGGATAATAAGCTCAATTTGGAATGCAGGGAATGCATAGGGCTAGGGCTACGATCGGTGATGAAAGGTGTAACGTGGAACAAACAAGACGACAAGAGGAAGTTAAGTCTATTCCAGAGTCTGGTTGGCTAGACAAATGCGTCAATAAAAAGTAAAAACAGATTGCGAATATTTTATTTGGTCTCCATTTGTTCACTGATTTCGGATTCGCATTTTGCAGTTGTTTTATAATTTATCCATTAAGGGATACTTGCAGGCACACCAATAAGAAACACATTCTCCAGGTCGCGATTAAATGATCTCAACCAGAATTTCGACCAGCTTTGCATAATTATTGCTAATTAAAATTTCAGCCAAAGAGTTCATGTAGTATCATGCGCATGGCCGTTAAACAAATTACAGATTTCTGTACTTCAAACAATGAATTAAAATAATAACACAATCCATCCTTCATTCTTCCCAGAAACGTTCACAAATATCATATGCGCGAAATGATAAATTCATCTGCCAGTAGTAATAATGGTGAGGTATTCTTCCAAATATAATAACGGTAACACTTACAAAGCGGAACATTTTACGTTCGAGTGTGTATAACCGGATATACAGCTGGGCATGTCCTAACTCTTAAGAACGGATTGAAAAGAATTGTTGAAGGTTTTAACCCGTAATGGGCACTAGAGTCAGGAGTGGTCGACCGAGCCAAAATTTCTGGAGAATTCAGACTTGCCGTTACCATAAAATTGATCGATAATATCCATTAAATGGCTGCAAATTTTCAGCCAAGCACAATGTTTGGATTTTCGCATTGTCGATTAGGGTTAAAAACTTCGACAATTAGGAGCTGGCCGGTCAGTTATAAATTTAGCACGCTAATTCTTTCCAATCTTAGGAAAGACGTGTGGAGTGTCCAGATATTCGAAAAATGTATTCCGCGCTAGGTTTGACTCGCAAAATGTTTCTCTTGTTTGCTTAGATTATTTACTTAGGGTAAGAAAATCCATTGGATCTCGCTTTTCAACGTTTTGCAATTATTCACTGTTCGAAACTTTTGCATTTTTTTTTAAATTGAAATTTTTGGAATTGATGTTTTCTTTAATCAAAAATGCAGTTAATTCTGCGCGTAAAGATGCTGGCAACGAGGAATGGTATCAAATCGGTAAGGTCCAAATCCAAACATGTGATAATCCTCCGATTCTGATCTTCAACTTTTCGAGGCAGAATTATTATTTTAGGCTGCCTAAAAGTCTCCATACAGCCAAAAGAAAATCCTAATCCTGACTTCAACGCTGACCGGCTCTAAATTTTGCTCTCAGAACGAAAATATATTTTCAAACAGCGGAATCCCTCAACGAACGGCACACAGCTTGGTTTATTAACCCATAAATCAAAAATCGTAGTTCACAATTTACATCTTTCTCAACTTTTAAACTATTTTATACAATCGACAAACGACGATGCATTTATGTCAAACGTTGATAAAAAGCAAGTGACATGCAAAGACCAGAATCGCACATTTGTGCAGAATAGCTTTACTTGTGTGTCTCCTTGTAGATGTGCCTGAGAAGGACTTTAGCCTTGGAACGTTTCAATCCAAATTTTTTCAGCTCACTCTGCAAAATTTGAAATCAACAATGAGAATATTTAGTATGCCAAATTAGTTCTCTTTCTGGCTTGACACTTGGCAGGAAATTTAGGATTGCGAATTTTTTTCCAAATATTCAGGAATGAGTATCGAACCGAGTTTCACCTTACCCTTAAATTAGGGGTGTCAAATAGTGCTGTAGTTCAGGAGAGGTGTTCGACAAGGTTGGCTTCTGCCAGCGTAAGGTGTGGAGGTGTTGTTGTCCCATAGTTGTCCAGTTCAAAATTGTCTCTACAGGTTCCTTGGCTGGCACTAATTGTTGTTGGTTTGGAAATCTTTTCCGTGTCTTTACACTTCGGTCGCCATTTTCTAGTTGCATCTCCATCACCTTTCTACGTTGACCTGCCCTTCCTTGAGGAATCACTTCTTCTGGAGAGAAAGTATTGTCTTTGGGATCGGGGTTAGAATTGTTAGGAACTGCAAGGAGGTTATCTGGGATTCTAGTTAGAATCGAGTCATCCTCCTGGTCCCAGGGATCAAACCTATTGACTCACTCCTGCTCAAACGGAGAGGAAGGGCAAATGTCAAAGTTATCGACTGTTTTAACAGGAGAAAATAAACTAGGACGAGGAGAGAATGCCAAGGAAGTTCGGAATCTCTCAAAAGAGTCATGAATGGTGCTAACTCGATCTGACAGTATGGACTTGTTATGTCCGATCGTAATACTATTTCAACTAGCTGGAGAGTAGGAAAGGGACTCATTCGGCAAGGAACACCGGAACTGGGATGATAAACGACTGACCCTAATTTTTTCTGGAAGGATTTATGGCTAAAACCATCCGTTATTGGGACATTGAATATTCCGGACAGGTCGCAGGTCGCTGGACATAATTTTGGAAGACAGTTGTGCCCTATATACTCAAGGTAATGTCGCTTCTCGCCGTGACATTTTGAATGTTGCATCGACGTGCCGTGCAGTCCAACGTTAAAAAAGGTCAACTAAAATCTCCAAATTTCAGGTACAGAAAATAATTTTGAAAATCTTCACGAGAATTGATGTCAGGAATGCGATTCTGAACAGCATCAACATTTTTCAATAAGCGCCACCGAATTGTAGCCGATTTTATGACGAATTCAGACTCCGAAAATTTTCGTCAGGTTCGTGCCGGTGTTCTGGCTGGGGCACTACTGGTTTGTCTTCAAGTGCAACGACAGTTTGGAGCACGTAAATAATTTTTGTTGAAGATTTTGTAAAATGGACTCCTCATCATAGTACTCGCTCCCATTATAATTTGTTTCTGCAAAAATCCCGTGCGGGATTGCAGCTCCGAAAAATCGGAAGTTGACCTATTTGCAAATTCCATACCCTTACGGTGGGATTTGTCCAATGTTTCAAATCGTTTCTAAGATCTCATGAGCAAATTGTCATTTTGTCATATTTTTTTTACCGGCATACTCATACAGCTTCTCAAGGCAAGGCACTATGCATGTTACTAAAAAAATTCTCACAACGACCTCCGTTTTGAGAATACCGTTGCGGCACGCTTGGACGGCGGCTTTTCTTGGCTTCCGTCCCGCGATAATATTTTTCATCCATCGTATTATTAAGAAATAACTAATTCCCTTTGGGATTACCGTTGCGATTGCGGAGCTCCAGTGGATTCAGTGCAACGATACGATATTCCCAATGGAGTTCGCTGTCCATGCAGTTATGCACTGATACAGTCCGATAGCTAGTGCCTGTCGAACCATTGAAAACCTACTGAAAGCGCATAGCATTTGCTCCAAACGTTATTGGATCACCGGTTGTATGTTAACGCTATTTGTATATCTAATTATACGTAGCATTGGTAAATTGGTATTTGTATCATTACGAAGTCATGGGATATTGAATTTGAATCAAATGACCAAACTGAATTACAGATAAAGTATAAAAATGAGAAGCATCAAGATGCCAAATTGTATTATGAAGTGCCGAACTAAAGAAAATGGATTTTTTTATTTCCTTTCTATTTTCATTTTCTAATTCGAAGAATAGGTTTGATCTGATCTAATAAGCGAGCAAACCCGCCTAAGCTAACTTCTAACTTAAACCTTTAAAAAAAATTCTCGAAACTCCGAGAGAAGGGAACCGTGTGCTCGATTTTATTCAAAGACTTCCTCTGGATTCAAAAACTTGACTTGAAATCCAAGGAATTCTTGAAGTCAGATGGAAATAAATTAAACATATCGTTAAACAACTATCCATTCGCTACATAATTATTTGCATAGGATTATTTGCTCGGTCGGAACTCCCTTGTACTCATCACTAGAAATAGAGATTTCATGTTGAATTTTACATGCATTTCAAGTTTGAAATCAGTAATCGGTATTCTAAATTTCATTAGAAGGCGGAAGCCTTGAAGGTCAACTTCAGTCGTTCTAGAATACCTTGGGTCAAATCAAGTAGAGAATTTTTCCTCAACTAGCCAACTAAACTTTCACCATGCAACGACTAACGCGAACCAAATTCTTGTGAGATAATTGGAAAAAACTCTTCGAGAGCTTAATTCAAAAGTTGAAAACAAAATTTGAATAATTATGACGTTAACATTGAAGCAAAGTACGTAATAAATAAAATTTTACTTTATTTTTAGTTTATTTTATTTTAAAACGGAATCCACACAAAGAAATATTGTTCGCAAAGCTTTGCACTTGACTAAGAAGTACTAGCATAATATTTTATTGTGAATCAAATGCCACGAACTATTATACCGGCTGCAAAAGTCACATATGCTAATGACGGTAGACGGTAACTCATGTAAACTGAAGATTTAATTCAAGTACTTTATTTAACTGAATATTTTGTGGTCGGAAGCAAGTATTTTACAATTTTTTTTTGAATATCATGAAAAATGAAAGTGAAAATGAATTGTTGTATTTGAAGGCAAGAATGGATCTAGTATACCGCCTCAACATTGCAAGTTTTCTTGTATGAATATGAAACTGAGGAGCACTCCAAAATCAAGGCATTTTAGTTTCACGGGTTGCTGCTATGTCGCAATCTTCCAATTCTTGCACTTAAACAGGCACGACATTTTAGATAAACATTTTGCAAGTTATCTTAAGCTACTTGCATTGCATCTCGCATCGCATCCCATGATTCGGATTCCCATGGTCGTTTTTCCCCTGCAAAATTTCTTTTGAGCGAGAACAAATGAGCACTGCAATTAAAAGTCAGTTAGATTGACATTCAATTCCATCCAATTTCAAAAATCCTCCAATTCCGATTGCATTTGAGACATCGAGACACGAACATGACATGATCTCTCCGTTTCACTTCATCATTTTGGGCTTCAAATTGAAGTTAAGTGTCAACCTGTCAACGGGCGACGGGCATTCGTTGAAGCTTGAAGCACGGCCGGGTTCGCGGGTAATAAACAACTCTCACTCTCATACTCTCATCCTCCTCATTACCCGCTGTACTGCACTGAACCCGACTACAGTATGCAAATCCCAAATCTTCAAAACAATAACATGAAGCAGAAATCGCAATCATTGCATTTGCATTGGATCGGGTCATTTGGATGACCCAACCCAATCATAATCCAAGCGTAAAAATTTAATTTAATTTCAATTTATTCCAAAATTAAAATTTGGATCAAATTTTGTTCGTTGTATGGAATCTTTAGAACATTTAAATCATGCAAAATACAAGCACTACTGCACTGCATAACTGCATATCTGCATTTCATGCATTTTAATGGCAAAAATGCTCGTCGTCTCATTCAGTTTGACTTGGAGACTCAAGGATTATAAATAAAGGGTAATAAAATAACGCAACGGTACACGAACACGGCCCCACGGTGCAAGTTGGACAAGGTGACAGCTGGGTATTTTCTGTATTTTGTATTTTGTCCAAATTGGCAATTTTATTGGTGGCCGGGACATAGAGGACGTCCAACGCACGTAGGCTGAAAGGTGGGCTATATAGGAAAACCCAGCGCATCGGACATATCGACGACAGCCCAGACTGCACAAGTTTGTTGAACGTTGTAGTTTAGGGCAAAGCTGCTGCCTTGGCCCGGCCTCCCTTGAAAACGCTCCGTACTCACGGGTCGTCAAGTTTTGGGAGTCAAGTTGACCACTCAACAACAACGTCGTCGTCGTCACGATTCCCGACTCTCGCGACACTATTTTATTTATTTCCCTAACTAGGTATTCAAACAAATCTATCAAAACGAGCTCCCCGGTGAGAATATCGTTGCGGCGCGCTACGTCGTCGTCGTCGTCGACCGTCACAGTCGTCGCCGTGGCCGTCGTCGTCGTCCTCGAGCTTTCGCGAGCGCGATAATAGTTTTGGTATTTTTTATTCATCCGTGGTATCAAAAAAAATTACCACAACGAACTCCCTTGGGGATATCGTTGCGGCGCGCCACCGCAACGATATTATTATGTCCGCGATCAATCCGGTCAATGCGATCAAGCGACCCCCCGACGACTCCAATTCTAATTCCTCCTCCCCCATCAACTCACATATTGATGGGGGTGCTGGGCTTTGTCCCCCTCTGAAGAAGAAGAAACTGGTCATTGAACCCTTACGCATTGGCCCAGTCTCCACTCTGGAAGAGATGGACATCAAAGTCATCCAGTTTCAACAAAAGAAAATGAGACAGGTAAATGGGAGTCGTCGTAGAGCCGGGCGGGTTGGTGGTAGGAACCGTCACGGTCAAATGGTACAAGTAGTTCAAATCCGACATTTAAAATAATGATATTTCTGCTCATTGTTTGGTACTTTCACAAGTCCTAGACATATAGACGGTATTTTGTTTATTTTTATGCAGTTAGGACTGCATAGCATAGCATAGTCAGCATAACAATAGCAAAATACCGTTTCGTCTAGTCTAGGCACTGTAATTCTAATTTGCAAAGTCAGATTTGCTTTATTCATTAAAACAATTAATTGTTTTCACTGCACGGCTGCTCAGTTTTCTACTAGAATATCTAAATGTCAAAAGTAATTCTATTCAGGCAGGAGTTTCTAGGTTAGGTGTAATTCTATTCTCGAGAAATTATTCAATTCCTCAATTCATTTGTAAAGTTATAAACGTTAGTACTTCTTAAATTGGCAGAGACTGGAGGCTAGGCACAGGCAAGAGGAAGAAATGAAAGTCCGAATCGAACAATTGGAGACACGGCAAACGCAGGACGATGCCGTACTAAATGTCATCAATCGGTACTGGAACCAACTGAATGAAGACATTCGGATTTTGTTGCAAAGGTTCGATGCGGAAACATCTGATGAATCCGAAAGCAAAAGTACGGCCACTGTTACTATCTTCTGGTTCTTTGTAGCTTGAAATACTTATGAAACTTATGTCCCAAGAGTTCACCTGATATGAAAATTATTAACTGTTTAATATGAGCGGCGTCCTTGCTGATTTGCCGATTTGTCAAGCTAATACAATTGAAATAACAAAATTTAGATGAGAGTGAGGCTACAACTTCCTTCCTGACCCAACTGTCAACGTGGGACAAAGAAGAGTTGGACACCAAGTTGGTCAATCGTGTTCAGGTATGCCTGTGTTAAATTGTTAAATCAATTACGCAATGTTTTCAGGAGCGTAGGCTCGCGATGATATTACCCAACGTTAGCCAAACTTGGAATGTTGCAATAAGAGTTATTTTTTTTGCATTTGGAATACTGAGATTGAACTGAACCGAACTGTCAAACTAGCTAAACAATTGTCAAAGTTTTGTGCTACGTTGCGTAATAAGTCTGTGACGGAGGCAGTGGGGTCATGAAATTTTAATTTTGCTATCATCATGAATGATACACTGAATTTTACTGATTACTATTGAGGAGCTAGAGATTTCGAACATTGCTATTCTGATCCTGCCTAAACACTTAATATATCAGTTCGTTAATTAGCTAACCTTTTCCTTGCAGGTTTCGACAAGAGCGGTAGCCAAAATCATTCAAGCTTTCGACCGACTGCAGCAAAGAAGTGAAAAGATATCAACTAAGTTAATTAAAGGTGATGTTGCAGGTGAGTTTATGGTTTCAATGTTACAATTCTTCATACCAACCAACTACCAGCAACCAGTTTCACCCACAGTTACAGGACAAAGCCAAAAAGCCCTTGCTTAGTTATTTACGATCACCTCCAGTGATTAAAGAAGCTTTGACCTATTTTCAATTTTATTTGATCAAGATTAGAATAAATTTAAATCAAATACGAAAGAAAGGTTCTACTCGAAAATGCCAACTGGCAGTCGTGTTCTCAATGATCAAGATTTTAAGTATCTACATTGTTTTGGCTAAAATAGTTTTGTATTTTCTTCGTAGCTGGTCCTGACAAACTTCCCAAATTAGAGGAAACCTTAAAGGAAGCTAGTATCCAATTAGAACGAGAAAATCGTCAGCTTCAAGCCTTAAACATTAGTCTCCACGAACGGTACCACATTATGTCACTAAAAGTAAGTCTGACACTCTTTGCATAATCTGCTTTGATGTCACTTTAAACATAAATAGGCTATTTACACTATTTAGGTATGGTTCAAATTAGACTAGGTACGTTACTAAATTTCGTTTGGTTTCTTGCTCATCTTTTAGATTAAAGAGCTCTCGGACAAATTAAGTTCGGAAGTGACCAAAGGTGACGAATTAAAGAACCGGGTTGACGATTTGAGCTACGAAGTTTCCAAATTAATCTCTCACAATGATAAGCTAATCACTCATATTCAAGAATTAGCGGAGAAATATAGCAAACTCCAGCAGAGTTGTGGCTCAGAAGATAAGAAGGAATGTGATTTCAAGGTGGACATGAGCGACATGGAAGTCGTAGTCCTTCAGAAGGATAACGAAGAGCTCCGGGAACTCGCCAACAATCGCCTCACAGAATTAGACAACCTCCAACATAACCACAAAGAAACTCTCAAAGAATTAGAAAAACTGAGAGTCGAAGTAAGATTCCGTCGAATCTATTTTTTGCTCCTTCAAGTTCTACAGTACTACTGCAATTCTTTGCTAAATTATAATATCTATGTCCGTTTCAGATTCGGCATTTGCCAGACGTCGTTCTTATGGAAACCACGGAATACAAATGCCTTCAGTCTAAGTTCTCGGTTATGTACTATGAGTCAAATCAACTCCGTAATGCTTTTGTGGAATCTCGGTCTCGACAATCCGCTCGCCAGGCGGCCTTTGCTAGTGAACTAAAGGCTAATGAACAAATGGAGGTAGTAGTATTACAGATCTTGGAAAAGTGAATACTTGGTTTGTAGCGAGCATAGACATGAATTTCTTGGCCCAAACACTGGCAAGCTTAAGTGAAGCATACGTCCATTTGGATCGTGGGTATTAAATCTTGTTGAACCCTTAGTTGAGATTCCGTCAATTTCTGTTTGCCTCCACAAATGCTGATTGCTCGCTACTATCGCTATGTTGCACAACTTTTTCAAGGTCTGGCAAAAATCTTCACATTTTTTAATTTGTTTAAGTTTATGTATTTTATAATTACCCTTCCAACTGCTTAACTAGTATAACTCAACTAGGCAGCAGGGGAACGAGTGAACGAGTCGAGTGACTAGTGATCTCAAGCTCACAGTTGTTAGCTATCTTGACTTGACACATCCGATGTAATGTCCGCACTAGGAACAATTACGTAAATTCTAAAAACCATCATTAGAATTTTTTTAGCTAGACCCTGGTAGAATGATAGCAATTTTGTTCAGCCTTATCCGGGTAAACTCCTTGCCCAGCTTTTAGGGACAATTTTTCATGTGGTTGTCACATTTTAATTATAACCATTATTTCATTTATTTCCGTTTTTGGTTAATCCGTCAAGGCATTGAATTGTGGACTAGGTAGCTGTCAAAAGATTAAGTTCTCCGACTGTGTATTTTGGTTTTATATGTTTGACGATCGATTTGTAATGGATATCATTTTCTAGTCTTAATTTAAAACTTTATAGTATTTGCTTTCAAATGTTCGGTGTGCAATTGTAAATTAACACATTTTCAACCTGTTATAGAGTGAAGAACTGATGGTGCAAAAGCAGCTTCGGACTGAAATGGTTCAACTGGAGGATACGTTAAGTCAAACAAGGAAAGAGTATGAGATGCTTCGAATTGAATTTGAACAAAATTTGACTGCGAATGAGCAAACTGGTCCTATTAATCGTGAGATGCGCCACCTCATAACTTCCTTGCAAACTCATAATCAACAATTGAAGGGAGACTCGCAGAGGTATCGGCGGAAGTACAAGGAGATTGGCAATGAAATGGGAAAGTTGAAAAGAGAACGTGATCATATGGAGGCGAAACTAAACATTCTGTTGGAAAAAGACAATCTCCGGAGAAGAAACAACTCCGATCCCGACAGTTTCTTGAATGAGGATTCACCGACTGCCTCGTTTTGCTACATTAAAAGCGAAGTGTTTTCTCCGTCCGATGTTAAAATGAATCATGAAGGAGAATCTTCTAATGACGTGAGTTTTATAGACTAAATTTTTACCTTCGAAGAACTCAAATGGACAGGTTTCGATTTCTTGGTTTAGTTAGTCCCACACGCAAACTACGCAAAACAGAACTGGCCCAGTCCTAAATTGCTTTCATTATTAAAATCTCACCGCTCATAATGAATGTATTACCGATTTTGGACAGTAGTGTACTTAATGGTAGTCCAAAAGTATGTAAAAGTTTCAAATAATTCTTCCCTGATTGGGAAATTTAAAATCCAAGATAGTCTATTCAAAATCAAAGTTATTCTACAATCCACAAGTTTGTGATATTCTGACCATTATGCTCGATTTGAGGACGCATTTTTTTCATAGTTAAATCTGATTACTTCACTGAATATTTCAACCAGGAAACTGTGCCAAAAGCGCAATGCGGCTTGCGCGCCGTGCTTGCAGACGCACCGGACCATAAGCGCATCAAAACATGCGTAATAGCTTATATTTCGAATTTCTAATTTAAACCTTCGCAGGGAAAAATCGTTTTGAACCGTTACATACTTTCGGACCACCTTTATGTTTCATATCATAAGTCCCTCTTTATTGGAAGGGCCTAGTCTCTTAGTTAATGGACTAGGGACACCGCATTTGTCGACTTAAAAGACCAGTGCTGTAGTCTGTAGTAGTGGTTGAATTGTGCCAAATTAAAGCCTAAAGTCGGACATGGTTCATTTTTTCCAAATTCCTAAACGGTTTAAGAACTGAGTTACGCAAACATGGCAATGTATCCCAATACTTTCCAGTTGTCCAATGAATTTTTCAAAATAATGTTTTTGTCAAAAGTTCTGCACTCTACGGTTATCCTATTTTTTAATTCAAATGGTTCATACAGGTCACATCATTTGAGGGTGTACTCAAAAGTCCTCGACAAATATGAATCGCTGTCCCGGAATACTTACTTTCTGAACAGCCCTAATGTTATATTGTTTTTTGCAGGGTATGGACAACTTCAAGAATGATAAGTTGAACAATGATATTCATGTGAAGAAGGAGGTAAAGCAGGAAAAGAAAAGCCCAAGAAGTGAATGTGATACCATGAAAGATTTGAGGTCACAACTAAAGTAAGCTTGATTTTTTTTATTTGGTTATTTATTACGGGACAAACAACAATTATATTATATTGTTTTTTACCTTCCTGTGGATTCGATTTATCTTTGGTCTGGTCACACTTCAGGTCAAAGATTTAAATACATCAGGGCAATTAGTACTTCAATTTTTGTTGAATCCCAGAATTCCGGTTAGACATTTTAATGGCATATACAGTATAGAAATACATTCAACTCACAACGTGTAGTTCTGGCATTGATTCAGCATTGTATTGACCGATATATTTGGAGTAACAAGTAACTGCTGATTTGTATCGGAGATATTTAATGATTTCCATAAATTTTTTTATTCTTTAGAAAAGCACTGAATGAGCAACGTGAGACCAAACTGCTTCTGGACATGTACCAAGGATCTAGCAAAGATCAACGAGAGAGGGTACAACTCATGGCTTCGGAAAAGAAGTGCCGCCTTGAAATTGAAGAACTGAGACTTACCGTGAAGAAAATTCAAGAATTCAAAAAGGAAGACAAGAAGAAATTGGCTGATGAGGATTGTGTTAGGAAGCTGAGGATGTTGGAGGAACAAGTCCACAACCTGCAGAAACAAGTGACAGCGCAGAAATTAGAAGAGGAAACACTAATTAATGAAATGGAGGTCACGGGTCAAGCCTTTGAAGATATTCAAGAGTCAAATTCTAGACTGATTCAACAGCTCAGAGAAAAGGATGATGCAAACTTCAAACTTATGTCAGATAGAATAAGAAACACTCAACTCCAAAAGCTTGCGCAAGAGGAGAAAGAGCTTCTAATTGACCAAGTAAGATAGATTTCTTTTATAGGCTTTGTTGTTTAGTAGTTCAGTACTATTTTGCTCTCCACGGCCCATTTTCCAGAATTTAGGAATTCGATCTGCGCTGGCTTTCCGTAAACTGGAACCCGGACCTCATTCGGGTTCGGATTTTAAAAGTTGAAAGATTAGGTCGTACGTGTTCCGGATATGGTACTGATTGGACCCGAAACTTTCAGAAACTAGCTGATTAATATCAATGTCAGCTCTAGCTTTATCCAATACAAATTGCCAACCATTTACTACAAAATGCAATCGCAAATATGAACAATTTGGCTTGGACGAAAATATAATTAACCAATTACGATAACATGGCAAACTTTACAAATGTAATTAACTAGTTAGGAGATACATATACTGATCCGGTTAAACTTGCCTAAATAAAGGGTTCCTTGTGGGCCGCGTGGAGCACTAATTCGATCAAGTTGTAATTCTAAATTTGTTTGAATTTCAGCTAAATGCGTTTACGAGACAACTAGAATCCCAGAACATGGTCCTTCGTAAATTAGATGATAAAGAAAAGCTCGTTGTCCACACCATTATTAGTACGTTGGACAAAGAAACGGAAAAGCGGACACTAGCCTCCGAGTGTTACAAAAGGAAAGCAATCGAGAGTGCTCAGTCAGCAGCTGACCTTAAACTTCACTTGGGTAAGGATAATCTATTTGCGCATTCTGTATGACTAGTCCGGAACAAATATTTCGAAATGGGTTCAAGGTTTAGTCGTTGCAACCACGGTGGCTGAAGCAACGTTATTATTTGTTATATATTTGTTAGCATAGTCACGGTGGGTTCAATAGAA
>JAQGCM010001805.1:0-13451 GCA_034699705.1 Hymenaphorura dentifera
TCTTTGCCTTAAAAATAGTGAATACGCAATGCTTTCCGTAGAACTTTTCTGAACAAGCTAGGCGAAAAGCCAGTAGAATTCAGTCAGGGGAGATTGAAAAAATCGCTTTAACTGGTTTCGTCAAATTATGTAGGACTAGCTGGTGGCGAGCTGAGTGTTTAAAACATGTGATGAGTCGCTACGGCAATGTTTCTATTCAATTCCAAAAAAGTACTATTCCAGAGAATAATTTTCTTTAAAAAAATTGTCAATCGTTTTATTGTATTCGAAAAATAAATTAATAGTAAGTCTCATATTCTACCCATCCTCCAACATAGTGTCGAATCATGTATCGCCTAACTTCATCAAACACAAAAATAAAAATGGCAAATGGTAGCGGAAGAAACCACCATGCCCAGCTGCAAAATCAAAACGTTAAAATTAAATCTCCATGAAAAGTATTGGCAAAATATTAGCAAAATCTGCAAACTTACTCCAGCGGATAAAGCTTCAACCCAACTTTTGACCCTGGAGTATAAGTAAACGCAGCCGCCAGACAAGTCTCAAAAATTAGACCAAAGTTGAGAACCCAATTTCTGTGACGAAATCAAATTCGTTTGAGATGACATAAAGCAACTTTCGATTCGCAAATTTTGTATTCACCTCATTCCTTGCTGGATGAAAGAATTGCGGCGTGTTTTGCAGACAATTACGTTAGCACACTGGACGATCACAATCGCAACAAAAAAACCAGTTTGGCCAGTATATTGCAATTTCATCCTGGAGTCATAGGTCTGGCAGAACATTGCAGAGCTAATATTAGCAAACATTCCAGACCTGATAGCTTGAATAGCTTCGCTGCTCATTCTTATCGCTTTACCCATTCCTGACCGTAAGAATCAACAAAATCGTTCACAGCTGGCGAATCCCAATCTTTTCTCACATCTATCAAGTCCCAAGGCAGGAAGCCATTTTCTGCCAAAATTATGAAATACGAGTAGAATCCAGCTAACGTTTCGATGATACCAATTCTGGCACAGGCAATAATTAAACTAAAAACGTATATAATAAAACTCATTACAAATATTCATTCAGGAAATGATAATTTTGTGTTTGAATTCTTTACTGGCGATTGACTAGTTCATCTCGTGGATCTCGAGGTTTCCGTTTCATCATATCATTCTCAGCCAACTCGTAAGCAATCGAAATGGCCGGTATCTAGTGCAATGAAGTTTGAAATAAAGACATAATTCGTAAATTGTACGCTAGAATATTAAATTGTTTCAAATTTTTACACAATGATTCAACAGAAACAAACACAACTGACTGAAATATTTCAAGACTATTACCAAATCTGTTCCAAGATCAATGCACAAAATCGTAATAATTCCAACTGGAAGCGGGACGTTCAACATGGCAAACGCGAAATATGGTGTAATCTGTGGTATGTTTGAAGTCAGTGTGTAATCAATACACTTTTTCAAATTGTCATAAATTAAGCGACCCTCTTCTACTCCAGACACTAGTGTTCCAAAATTGTCGTCCAACAAAATCATGTCCGCTGCTTGTTTTGCTACGTCAGAGCCGACGATTCCCATTGCCACACCTTAATTTTTGGCAAAAAAAAACAATCGCAGTTCCAGAAGGAATTTTTTAAGAAAATGAATTTTGAATTCAGTACCAATGTCGCCTTTCTGCAAAGAAGGTGCATCGTTTATATTTTTGCCGGTGACGGCAACAATGGCTCCAATTCGCTGGCAAGCATCAACCAGAATTAGTTTTTGCCGAGGAGCTGTTCGAGCGAACACAAAGGTGTCATACTTTTCTAAAATCGCGTCCAGTTGATCTGGAGTTAAATCTTTCAGATCGCCACCATGCATAACTATAGATTTTGTTTTCGGTGGTTCCGATTGGTCTTCGTCAATTTCCTCAGTTGAATCACGCTCAAGGGGTTGATAACTCTGATAATCTTAGTATTTGAAACAAAAACAGTTAATCAAACTCCTACTCGAAGGAATTAGGCACAAGCAAAACGATTAATTAAGCTTTTACTGGAAGGAATTAGACCCATGGATTGGGCGACCGCAGCAGCTGCAATCGGATGGTCTCCAGTCATCATTACGATTTTTATTTGTGCTGATCTACAAAGTGCTAGCGCGGCTGGAACCGAGGGTCGCACGGGGTCAATCATTGAAATCAATCCTGCAAATCTAAGACTGTTGAGAGGAAAATTTGGGTTTTCAGCATCGAATACAAAACCATCCGAATATTTCGCAGGTAGGTAGAGGTCACAAAATCCTAGACAAATTTGATTATTAGCCCGAAGGACTTATCCGAAAGGTCTTATTGTTGTCAATTTGGCAACAACGAAAAGCGTTTCATTTCAAATATTATACCCAAGACTCGTTCACCAAGAGCACCCAAAGTAGCGTACGCATCGTAAAATGATTTTCGCCATTCTTCGTCAATGAAGTATTCTCTACCCTCGATCATAATCGTTGAGCAACAATCGAATATTCGTTCGGGTGCTCCCTAAGGACACACTCTTGCAAAAATTGAACTTGTAATACATATATTTTTGGTAGAGATTCGAACAATCCTTTCACCTTCATAATGAGTAGTGTTCGAGGACCAGCTGCAGCAGGTTTAACACTATGAATGGAGACCTGATACTTGTTGGTAGAGTTAAAGGGAATTTCGGCAACTTTTGGATTTTGTGCACGAAATTGAGTTAAACTTCCATAAAGTGAAGACATGAATCTCAGAATAGCAACCTCAGCACTATCGACAACTACTTTGTTGATTAAAGCGGCACTTGAGCGAGTTGGATCAAATTGGTCGATATTGCACAAAGTCGCACAGCGAGACAAATCCTGAAACCTTCGTTAATTAGCCTTGAATCATGCAAAATTCTGCTTGTTGTAATCATGACCATCTACCTTGAATCCAGAAGCACCAATCTCGTCGACAGTTTCTCCTAACATTGTTTCGGCATCGACAATCTTATTATCGAACCAGACGTGGGCAACAGTCATTCTGTTTTGTGTGAGCGTCCCAGTTTTGTCCGTTATAATCATAGACGCAGCCCCAATCGTCTCAACTGCTCCCAAATTATTTACTAAACAGTTTTTTTGAGCCATTCGTTTGGCGACGAGTCGCAAGCAAATCTGAAATATAAACGATTTTTTTGGTTTCTTAAACATGAGCGGTCACGTATCCGCGCATCTTACCAATACTTACCATGACAGTAATTGGCAAACCCTCTGGTACACACGCAACTATAACGCCGACCAAACTTATCAGTGCTTCCAAAATATTTGACTGAAATTCAGCAATGAAGACGAGAAATCCAATAACCATTGCAATTCCAGTAGTAAGGCGAATTAAATGCTGGATTTCTTTGGCGACTTCAGTTTCTCCTGACGTAAAATGCGAGGCCAAGCTAACAATTTGTCCGACGACTGTCTTGTCACCAACATTTATGACGATTCCTCTGCAAGACCCTTTAGAATTTGACATATTTTAGAATTTTGTTGAAACATTTTGAATTAGACGTGTTCACGTCACCTTCGATTGCATTTGTAGAGAAAAAGACTAAATTATTAGTTTCTAAGGGATTGTCGCTAGTAAAATCTGGAGTCCTAAGCTGCGGCTCATTTTCTCCAGTCAGGGAAGAAAGATCGACCTAAATTTCATAAATAGGTCAAACGTAGTTTCAATTTTGCAATTTGGATGTAAATTCTCCGATTGTTACCTTGAATCCCTTTGACTCGACAACTCTAATGTCCGCTGGCACGCGATCCCCTGACTTGATATCAACCAAATCACCCTTTGTGAGTAGCTCGGCAAGAATTTTTTGGAGTTGACCATTTCGAGTAACCTTAGCATAGTGTGGCACAGCTTTCTTGAAAGAACTGATAATTTTAGAGTTTTTGGATTCCTGATAATAAGCCAAGCACCCACTCAGTACAGCAATCGCAATGAGAATGCAAGCCAAATATAGCTAGGCAAGCACAGAAGAGCGTATTTAAAGATTTTGGCCAACTTTTCACCAAATTTGAAATTTTTGAAAAGTTTTAACCCACATGGTCCAACTTGATTTCATCAGCAATGTAAGAATCGATAGCAGCGGAAATGAACGACAGAACCACTCCGAACCAGAGGACTAGCGAGAATCCACCAAAAATTGCTCTCAAAAATTTTAAAAATCCAAATCGAACCGTTGTAGGGGTGAGCGTGTTCAAGCCGTAAATTTCATTTCTTTGCAGTGCAATTTCACTTGACAATCCCTAAGCAAAAAATTGCAGCATGAATGAAAATGTCAAATATTTTCTGATTTGACTAATAAGCCTTCTTGGTACGTCAGTTTTGCACGATTACCGTTTCGAGATTTGTTGAGTAACGCAAGCACAACTGTTCAAGATCAATTTTGTGATCATCGATATACAATTCATTTATGAGTTCATCCAATGGTTTCTGTTATAATTTCTGATTAATATTTTACAAATTTATGGCTTGATTCTCTATGCAGAATACTTCATCAGACTGACCTGGTCTCTGTGAGCCCTATTTTCATGGTGAGCTTAAAATTTTAACAATTTAAAACAATTAGAAACTGTACCGACTGTGTCTGCCTAATTAATTTTTAAGTTGTAGTGCAGAAGTGTTACCAAAGTTATGTGATGACGTCATTGTCCCCTCGCTCAGTTGCAAATTATACGAGTAAACCTCAATTTTTCAATCTTAGTCCGTTCGTGTCAGCATTTCTTGCAAAGAGTTTGCAAAAATTAGCCAAATTCAAACAGAAACATTCAATAATTAAGCGCTAGCATGGGAACATACTGCAATATGCCGTTCATAGTCCATTGTGAATTTTGAATATTTTCAATTTCTGCATAAGAAGATAATCCGTCGAATTGCCATTGCTTGAGTGCAAAGATTTTTTTAGGCTGCAAAGTTTTTGGATGTGGCCGATGTGAAAATTGGCGAAGTTGAATTTTGTCAATCGAGATACTGATTGTTGTTGGCTACCCAACTACTGCCATAACTGTTTGTTTGTTCAGGTTTGCTGTAATTTAAATGAAGTCAGATTTTTGTTAACGTATTTTTTGTAGCAACTTGTCAAAGTGTTGTGCATATTTGATACGCAAGTACCGAAAGAAAAATGCCGAAATCAAGGGATCAAAGGAGGTCAGAGGACCAGTGGTCAAGATCGAAAATGCCGAGTCATTCGCGCAAGGTTCGCGTACTGCTACAGTTCGCATACATTAATAGGTTACCAAAATTCATTCTATAATTAAAATTCCATTTCGCAGCGGAGAAAAGTTGTGAACAAAAATGTTACGTTGAAATTGGACGAACATAAGATACCAATGCATGAGTTTTGCAAACGTTTTGAAGCTAATCCTGAAAAAGTAACCTCCAACCAAGTCTTTACATTTCATGCATACGTTGAAAAAATATTAATTCAATCTGTAATGTTAAAGGGACTCACTGAAGAGCAGGCGAAAAAAAATCTTGAAGAATATGGCAAAAATATAGTCAGTCCACCAATCGAACCTCACGCTTTCTCTCGATACTTTGTTAACAACTTTCAAGGCCTGGCTGGAATTGCATGGATTGCCATAACTGTCTGCTTTACGACTTATGTGGTCGAAGCGTATGCAAATGTGGATATAGACCCTGACATTGAAAATGTACTTTATTTACCAATTTTAATAATAAGATACAGTCTGTAATTTTTTAGCTTTCAATTTTCAGGTTTACCTCGCCGTTTGCTTGGGATGCTATATTGTCATAAATGGAACAGTTTCATTCATTGTTGAACGACGAGCCACTCGTCTTCTCAAAAAAATGAAAGGTAAAATTGGACACCGGGCAATTGTGATAAGAGATGGTCTAAGAAAAAATATTGACGTGAGTGAGCTAACTGTTGGTGATCTGGTCCAAATTCATGCTGGTGATAAAATTCCTGCCGATATTCGTGTCACAAAATGCACCAATTTTAAGGTAGATTGAATCTACGCTGTTCCAAATCCGAATTAAAATTCGGGAAGGTAAAGGACGCTCTGTTTTTACCAGGTGGACAAATCAAATTTGACCGGTGAAACTGTTCCTGCTGACATTGACCCAGAATGCTCAAACGACAATCCACTTTTGACCAGTAATCTCGTGTTTCATTCGACATTCGCACTCGAGGGTAAATTTATTAAATGCTTTGTCTTCAGATTTACTGACATCTGATGTTAATAATTTTGCACAAATTTCAGGGACTTGTGAAGGAATAATATTTAATGTTGGCGATGCCACTGTCGTAGGTCACATTCCAAGATATTCTTCGTACAACAGCCAAGTTCAAACGATTCTTTCGAAATCCATTATTCGAATTATTTTGTTTTACTCTGCTGTTGGAATGGCTATATCGCTCACATTTTGCATTCTGTACATGCGCTTTCGAAGTACTTGGTTGCAAACGATACTAATTTTTGTCGCCATTTACATTGCGTGCGTCCCTGAACACCTTTTAGTGGCCACGCTAGTAAGATTCTTTAAAAATTTCGTTCATTCATTAAGTGACTTAAAATTCATTTCGGACATTTTCTCAGGTGATTCTAACGATAGCAGGAAAACAAATGCAACATCTTAATTGTTTACCGAAACATTTCCACACAATCCAAACGCTTGCATCCATTGCTTTCATTTGTACTGACAAAACAGGGGTTTTGACTCAGAGCTTCATGGTGGTCAGTCAGCTCTGGATGGGTCAAAATATTAAAAACGTACAAGATGAAAATTTCAAAACAATGCCACTCAGTGGAGGTTTTTCGGTTCGATCGTAGCAATTAATATTTTACAATTATTGGATCAAAAACTTGACAAAATATTTTTAACTTTACAGTCATTCATTCGTTGCGTTACTCTCTGCGCAAAACCCAAACCACAACTATGGGGGGTAGAAATAGAAGAAGCTAGTGCGACTGAGGTGCCCAAAACTCCAGTTGTTGACGTGGGAAATACTACAAAGATAGAAAGCGTGCAAGATGCACTGGTTAATTATTTAAAGAAATTTGGATATGCTCAGACTGTACCACACTTTAAGGAATGGGTTGACCTAAATCCAATCTATGAATCAACGTTTAATGCATCCAAAAAATACTACTTTGCACTTCACAATTTAAAGGAACACTCGAGACAGTTGGGTGTTATGATGGTTAGCAAATTGAGGAATTGTTGTCAATCTTATGAACAGCTATAATCGTATTGCGATTGTTGACGATTCTGCAGGGTTCCCCGGAAGTAGTTTTTCGCCATTGCTCTTTCATTGTAATCGGATCAAATAAGTATCCAATCACGGAGAAAATTAGAGCTCAATTTGCTCTGGTTTGTGAGGAAATCGGAAGCAGTGGCGAAAAAATATACGGTAATTAAATGTTTCCCAAAAATTATGCTTTCTTGTCGTGAGCAGCTCCTGTTGTTCTATTTAATCGCACATTTGTATCCTGTTTCTTTTATCCAGGATTTGCCGACTATTTTTTGGACACACCGTTCAATCCCAAACTTCATGTTCACAAACACAATTTCCGATTTCTTGGACTTATCTCGATGCAAAATCTACTGCGCCCAACCATTCCTAACACTATTTCAAGATGTCATGCTGGTTCAATACGAGTTATAATGATAACTCGTGATCGTCCTTCCATAGCCAAAGCTATCGCTCTCCAAGCTGGAATCCTAACCGATGGTAGCCAGATTCCATTCAGATTTGCAAAAATATGAAAATACATATGGCGTATTTCAGAAATTTTGGATGATTTTGTAGAAGTCAATGGTCTGGTTATCACCGGAGAACAACTAAATAACTTGGAGCCGGATGAGCTTACCAAATTAATTAGTGAGAATAAAGAAATTGTATTTGCACAAACTTCCCCACAAGACAAACTCCTCATCGTTAAATGTTGCCAAAAATTTGGCAAAGTTGCTGTTACCGGGGATGACGTCAAGGATTGCCCGGCGCTCAAAACAGCTGACATCGGTATGTATGAGATCCTCAAATTTTAGTAATTTTTTAAACCTAATTTTGATGGGATTGCGTGATTTTGGAAGGAATGGCTACTGCCAACGGTTCTGATATTGTGAAACAAGCCGCTGATTTGATTTTGCTCGACCATTCCTTGACACCGATTGTTGCAGGGATTGAACAAGGTCGCTTGGTTTATGAAAATTTGGCCAAATGTATCAAATACACCCTAAGCTCGGCCGTTCCACAACTAGCGCCATTCTTCCTTTTCATGTTCTTTCAAATTCCTCGACCGTTGGGTGCTTTTTCTGTCTTGCTGATAAGCACTGCAACAGATTTGGTATTCATGTCAAAAATTGTTGAATTTGTGTGTGAAATCCATCTAGCTAATTTACGATCACACTTTCAGATGCCGATTGTGGCTCTTGGTCATGAAAAGCCAGAGTATGACATGATGAAAATACTGCCCAGGGAAATGCAGCAATACAAGTTGCTGAAACTTTCGTAAGGAACTTTGATTTGAAGCCATTGATTTGTGTAATGTAAATCCGAGTTATCGAATCTAGAGTGCTGATGAGGGCATATTTTCAAATTGGAATGATCCAAGCCTTGGCTGGTTTGTTCGCTTATACTGTCGTGCTAATGGACAATGGATTCAATGTGTGGGATTTGATCAACACAAGCTCGGAGTGGGACATTATGGGTTCTCATCCGATTGTCGATTCATATGGCCAAGAATGGGTAAAAAAAATTAAAAGCAAGAGTGATTTAAAAAAAATATCTTGATTTAAAGTAGGAATGAATGATATTCTAGAACTTTTACCAACGGAAAGAATTGGAATTCTCTTGCCACTCAGCTTTTTGCTTTGCCGTAATTCTGACTCAAGTGGTAAACATGATTGTTTGCAGAACAAGGCATGAGTCGGTTTTTCATCATGGGTTCAAGTAACAAAATCTTTAAAGCTTATGCATGAAAGTTTGTTTTTGATTTTGGAAATTTGGTATCATTCCAGTAATTGGTATATGAATGCTGCAATTGTATTTGCTTTCGGATTGGCCTTTTTCATTTGTAACCTTCCAGCAGGTCATTTCGAAAATGCACTCAAGCACCGAAGTATTATGTAACAATACATAAATCTCACATGCAGTTTTCAAATTTGAATTGGACGAACTGATAATGATTTCTTTGAACTTTCGTAAAATTGCAGGGTTTACTGGTATTTCCCGTCCTTGCCATTTGCATTTCTGATATTTTTCTACGAAGAATTGCGAGGCTATTTCATCCGGAAAAATCCAAATGGGTGGGTTGCTCGTGAATTCGACTACTAATGAGCACAATTCATGATCGAAAATCGACTACTTGCAAAAACCTTATTATTTATTACACATTGTTTAAATTGCTGAAGGCACATTGACAAAAAAAATCACTTTTAACGTACTTTAGGAGAGATCAGGGTAACTTTCTTTCTGCCTTGGCGTAATGTATGCGAAGGTAAACCCGGCATCAGTGTAAGATTTCTTCATTTCATCCTACGAAATAAAATCAGATAGTGTCGAAAATTACGTAAAAATATGATAACATTGACTATAACATTACAAAGAGGGACTCCATGCACTTGCCATTTTAATTTTATCGTCCAATACTAAACCAATGACTGCGCCTCCAGAGCCAGGAAGCTTGACACAGGACCCAAAACTCTTTGCAATTTTTATCATCTTCTTGGTCGCTTCTCCTAAAGTGTACATTTTTTCTCGGCATTTAAGATTAGTACTCATCAACTTGCCAAGATCGTCCCACTTTTTATCCACAATGGCTGTCTTGGCATCTTCAGTCAATTTTTTGAACTGCTCAATGTTATCCAGCACTGCCAAGTCGGCCTACGAAATTAGACATACTTGACTTAAACAACTTGTTTAAATCCGTTTTCAATTATTAATTTGAGAAGAATTCTTACTTTTTCAAAGCGCTCATGGACATTTTGGTGGATCTTACTAGAGTCGCTAGGTTCTGCAGTATAAGCCAACCACATGGGTGGTAGATTCTCCATCTCCGTATCCAAATCTTTGT
Organism: Hymenaphorura dentifera; assembly: GCA_034699705.1. Classification (NCBI taxonomy): domain Eukaryota; kingdom Metazoa; phylum Arthropoda; class Collembola; order Poduromorpha; family Onychiuridae; genus Hymenaphorura; species Hymenaphorura dentifera. The sequence goes on from JAQGCM010001805.1 coordinate 10,065, forward strand.
AGTCGCCGTGCCCTTTTGTTTCCATGGTCTCTTTATTGAAATCCATGTACACGAGACCTCCATAAACCTAAAATGTTGCCAAGAATTAATTATTTAATTAAGAATAACAATTTTAGAACGTATTATAAGTATTACCTGAACCACTCTATCTTGCAACCCAGCATTACTTCCAAGTTCTCTCTTCTCCACATCAAGAACAATGGTTGGCAGGAATTCTCTAGTTATTTGTTTCTCGGTCAAATCGTAGAATCTTATGAGGCATTTTAAGCAAGCTGTGATAATCGCGCTGCTTCCGGCTAGTCCGACTTGTCGAGGAATGCTGGTTTCATATGCAAGCGTAAACTTATCATCATGGAGCTTAATGCTAAAACGGTAAGAAAAAGAAAGGTACTTTAGATTACACGCCTCGTTTCAAATCATCAATAAATTCGTGTGACTTCAGCCATTTTTATGTAGAATAAAAGTAAACTTACCTGTTCTTCTGGCAGTGCTCGAAAAAGGTCACTAAAGTTGCTTGCAGGAGTCGAAGGCCTCCGTTGTATCCATTTGTCTTGCAAACTTTGTAGAACTCTTCCAAATCTTTACGCTCAGTTTGATCATGTTTAGGGTTTGGAAGCACACGAATTGTTTCACTTTTGGTTAAAGTGACTTCTGCATAGTAGTTTGAAATGGAAAGAGCAATCGTTTTCCCAAAAAATCCATCCGATGGATTTCCTATTAGTCCAATTCTTGCGTAACCTTTACGAACAATTGGTATCTCACCCAGGTCACCCATGGCAAGAATTTGGCTCTGTTTATGGGTTTGGAAAAGATTAAACTAAAAATCAACGAAGGGGGAGAACTTCTTAGATCTGCTTCTCGGTTAAACGCTTCTTTCCAAATGACGAAAACTGGGAAGGTTGAAGAACTCCAGTCCAGTCCAGAGTCGTTATGCAGATGTCAACTTGCATGTCGCATTCCAATGTACTATGTACATTTGTCTTCTTACAATTGAAAGGAACTCTTCAGTCCATGCAAAAGAAGGAATTTGTCTGTATTCAAGCCTTATTTCTTTATTCCATCCATAGGCAATATTTCTAATGTTCAGGAATTGATGTCTAAATAACATTTGCAACTTATTCGTAATCATAATAATGTGGCCCCCAATCGTGCATCTTGTCGTTAACAGTTGGAGATATGCACACAATGGATTGGGAAATATTTTGTTGGTTTAGCTTTGGGTTTACTTGTTGGAGCTTGGTCGAGAGTCACTCCGATTCTTCTTTTCAATTGTTGCGCTTAGTCGACTTTGCCAAACATCTTCAGTGAGTTCTTTTGCCCAGTCTGGAATAGAAGTTGGCGGAAGTAAGATCCCCTTCATGGCATTTTTTATCACTTCCGAATGCTCCGCGGTTAGTTGAATTTCTCTTCTTGGCTCCGACAATGACACCTCCTGAAATATTTAAACAAATAATATTACAAAACAGCTCGTCAGCAATTTGTCATCAGTTTACTATTCACTACTTCCAATTTACGTGCAAAATTACCTGAGATTCGAGAGCTATTTCAACTGATTCTTGAGGTAATTCTACACGGGTCACAGTATGAGAATAGTTGATAGGTCGAAACTCCACTTCCGAATCCAGACCATCCCCATCGCCACTTTCTCCGGTAGGAAAAGGAATCAACAATTGGTAGTGTGCCCTGACTTGAGAATTGCCTTCAGCTAACGGAACGGGATCTTGACTTCCTGCTCCGCTTTCGTCACTCTCATCCCCAGACTCTGGATTTGAAAAGTCCAACTCATGTTCACCCTCACCCATTATATCTTCATCATCAGAGAAACTTAGCGTGTGATCAAAGGCGATAGGAACATTATTTTCTTCACTTTTTTCAAGTGAGTCGTCTTTTGGGGGGTCTGGGGCCATCATGAAGATGCTGAATTCCTAAAATAATTCAGAGCAACAAATTTTATTTCGGCAATACAATTCATTAGATTAGATGTACAAATTATAATTCCGATGTTTCCAATTTCCCCAGGCAGGTATCCTATCCTGCACAAAATCAAATGGTTCAAAATTAATCCAACTAAAAATATTTTCTCACCAGTGACTCTCACACAATCACAAGGTCCACTGTGGGGGACCTCGAAAATCAAAGAAATGTCAAATTTTCCAAAAACGAATTGTCAAAAAGTCAAATAATGTTATGTCCACAAACTGATGCTTTGTAGCTCCGCGCTAATTTGCATTCCAAATAATCCTTTCACAATCAAGCTGAGCTGACGTGGTTGCCTTTCTCTGCACTGCACTTCAGACTTTCACTTCCAAATCAGAATTTTTTAATTTCAAATATTTCAAAATTGAATTTTGTAGAATTTATTCAGCAGTGTACAGTTTTAAACGCGTCCAACTGCTAAAGGTACGTTTGTTAATCACGTAAAATTTGGTTTTGCAGTTCTCTTCGAATAATCCACAAGATTTTGATTAAATCAAAAAGTAGGGTGTATTGGCGCTCAGACCTTCCCGACCTTTGCGGGGCTCGTTGCGAAAGCAAACTATTTTGCAAACAGTTCTTGTAGTGAATCGCAAATTGCAAATTACACATAATTTTGTAATATTACGGAATATTACACAATCTGCAGCTGAACTTAAATTTGTCAGGAGATTACAGCTATGCAGTTCTTAAACATTTGTATTGTAATTGTTGGAACCGAATTACAAAATGATCTTATCGTTTTTTGACATTTTCTAATGAAAATGTGCCATTACCAAGTTATCCGAACCCTTGGCACTTTGCAGGGTCAAAGGTTCTAAGGTTCAGGAATCCAGACTTGTCCTGCTTTACTTTGAACATAAAATGACCTTTATCTTGCTTGCCTGTAGAATTGGCAATTGGCATTAGCATTTTATTGGCTCGCATCAAGGCGAACTAGACATGAACTTGTTCACAACACTATTTTATTTCTTGGCAATGACAGAAATTTAATTACATAATTGTGAATTTCATTCATTTCCACGCTTGAAAATATGCAAGTGAAGCATGGTGTCCAGTCATGCACTAGTTCGTAGTTTCATCCATCAGTCCACTTTTGACTATTTCTCGTAAAAATTTCTGGGCTTATTTGTTTAATTTTGACCTAGGAATTTTTGATCAAGAATCTAGATTCAAGAACTTCTTACATCAAATCTTGATTAAAATGTACGTGTTCGTGTACGGTACCCTGAAGAAAGGTGAACCTAATTTCCATTGGCTGTCGAACAAGGAAAATGGAAGCTCAGAATTTGTAAGCACAGGAAAAACTGTTCTGGAATATCCACTTGTAATTGCATCACGCTACAATATTCCATTTTTGCTGGACAAACCTGGAACTGGAAAGGTGAGCTTGAGTTTGACATCGTATTGCTG
>JAQGCM010001806.1:0-13442 GCA_034699705.1 Hymenaphorura dentifera
ACTTTCCCGTCCAAATTTTTGAACCAAAAGTAGGCGTGTTTGCTTAGCCCGGTAAAATTTAAGTTCGCTGCATGTGCGATTCTCGTGTGTCGTGTACTCGCTCGCCGGAATTCTAAATTGATCCAATTTTAGTTAAAAAAACCCTTTTTGAAAATAATTACTTAATTTGCAATACGCAGCACACAAAAAAGCACACTCCATTTGCATTTCCAAAAACCGAATTTATTTGGAAATGTCGTTTTTCATTCGCAAAAAGCCAACTTTTCGTGATTTGTCAGCCCCAGTTAATGACCAAGGAAAAACAAAACTGAAAAATAAAGATGCAAAGAAGAGACCACTGAAAAGAGAACAACGTCCTCGTGGAGGTCAACGGGCTCTCAACAGAAAAGGACCAGGCAATAAATTTGAACCTCCCATCGCGAAAAGTTTTGGCCACCCAACAGGAGGCAAGAAATTGAAATTTGACCCCAATGAAGAGATTGAGTCTTCGAGTGACGATGAAGAAGGAACAAGAAAAAGAAAGGTGGACGATGATGAAGAAATTACAATCGAAGATTCAGAAACTCCTCAACAGAAGAAATTAAGGTTAGCTCATCTTTATTTGGAAGAAATTGCAAGAGAAGAGAAGCAGAGACAAGAAAATGAAGCTGACGATGCAGATGCCAACGCTTACATCGCCACTCGACTTCACGAAGATATTTTAGAGTCAGAAGGACGGCTCAGAAGAGAGGTTTCACAAAAAGTTAATCCGGACATTCCAAATGTTTTGGTTCTGAGGTGTCCGAAATATTTGAAAAAGTCAGTGACTTGTCTCTGCATCTCACCCGACGATGAGTTTATTTATTCGGCTTGCAAGGGTGGCAATCTTTTCAAATGGTCACTCAAGGAAAAATCAAAAGTGGCTATGATCAAAGCAAAGGAAAAGTTGTCGGTGAGGAAACAAAAGCAAGGCAAAGTGTTGAAGCCAGTGAATCCGGACCAATGTCATTCTTCGGCAATCTTGGCCATGGCAATTTCATCGGACGGAAAATTTCTGGCCACTGGGGACAAGGATAGACAGATTGTCATTTGGGATCCTAATAAGATGAAACGACTTCACATATTTACTGGTAAATTTTAAAACATACCAATTAGGCAAAATGTTTTCTGGGAGGAGTCCGTGTATAATAACTGATATTTTTTGTGAATTTGTAGGTCATCGCGGTCCAATCAGAAGCCTTACCTTCAGAAAGAAGACACACACACTGTATTCTTGTTCCGATGATCGTTCTGTTCGAATTTGGTCATTAGATGAGATGGGCTACGTGGAAACATTATTTGGGCATCAAGATTCGGTAAATAACTTACTATTTTTCTAGCAATGCTGGTTTTACAGCATTTCTAAAGCAAGTAATTTTGAGGAATTGGAATGACTCGCACATTCCTGGAACCTCAATATCTGAATAATCGGGTCCTGTCTAGGCGGTATTTTTGTGGACTCTAAATTTTGGTTGAAAATAGTACGGAACCAGTTTTTAATATAATGTTTTTCTGAAATTAGGTTACTTGTGTTGATGCCTTAACAAGAGAACGAGCAATTACGGCAGGAGGACGAGACAACTCAATTCGTGTATGGAAAATTATTGAAGAGTCTCAGTTGGTTTACAACGGACATTACAATGGAAGCATTGAAGCTGTCAAATTAATCAATGAAGAAAACTTTTTGTCTGCCGGAGACGATGGAAATCTTTGCACTTGGAACGTTAACAGGAAGAAGCCATTATTTTGCGTTGAGAATGCTCACGGAACTGCAGCTACTTCTGAAGATCCTGAATCAAAATATGAAATCCCACGTTGGATTTCCTCAATTTCAACCTGGAATAATACGGACCTCGTGGCGTCCGGTTCTTGCGATGGCTTTATTCGATTTTGGAGTTGCGGCGAACGGTTCAAGTCTCTGAGTCCAATTTGTGAAGTTCCTTGCGTCGGATGGGCTAATTCGATTGAATTTTCGCATAGTTCTGACATACAAACTAAATTCTTAGCAGTTGGAGTAGGAAAAGAACACAAACTTGGGAGGTGGTTCAAAGACATTAAAGATGCCAAAAACTCAATTGTTGTAATTCCACTAACCCCGAATTCCAAATTCCTTGAAAGTGAGAGTTCAGGACTAAATATGAATGGTGTGACTGTTGAGGCGAGTGAGAATGAAAGTGAGGACGGTGATAAAGAATGAAAGCCAGCAGCCCTTAATATTTGCAAACGTTTATTTTGATAATTTATTTTGACAAAATTGTATCCTGCAGAATTTTATCTACATAATAAATTACAGAAATACATTACATGTCAATCTAATACGAGATGTAAGTCACAAGCACTTATTTCAATGTTTTTCATGAAAGCACGCGCAACCCAAGGCAAATGCAAAAACGGTTGAAAGCTTAAAAAGCATTTTTGCTGAAAAGGCTAGCGCTACTCAGAACACAGCATTCCTCTGGATCGCCATTTCTGGTCCTCACGTTTGAAAACCAAAATAGTTTTCTTCGGCTTTACCTTTTCCCTGCAAAAACATTATATGAAATCAAGGATTGCAATTCATTCACTTCACGTCATTCAATTCAAGGGATTCGAGTTGTAACTCTTACATCTGAGTTTACCAAAAAATTTCTTGTGCTCCCCAGTTCACCCAAATTGTTTGGATGTGATGATTTTCTCAGGGATGACTGCGGAGGTTGCTCCCATCTTTCCCTTTTTCTCTCGAAACCTGTCGGTGGTTTCACCGAGGTAGAACCTGTTGAAAATAATTATTCGCTTTGAAGAAAAGAAATTCGTTCAAGCACTACTAAATGATATACCTTCATCGGCCGTATTATACGTCGGCACTTGTTTCAACGTCATTCGAGGCAAGAAGGGTTCAGTCGGTCCAGTCGTACTCCAAGTAGTGTTTATCCCTGCAGGTTTCAAAATTGAAGAACCATAAACGCTGACCCCAAGGGGAAGTGACCTCGGGTTGTTATAATTATTTGCATTGCTTGAGAAAGTCTGTGAAAAATAGTTGGACGATTCATTGGAGTTCGGCAAATTGTTGCCAACTTTTTTCCTGAGCCTTCCTGGGGAGGACTTGTTTCCAAATGTTGAAGTGGCAACATTATTAGCATTAGGATTTGCATTTCCTGGAGATCTGGCAGGTGCTGGAATCGTAGAGGAAGTATATGTTGACCCATTGTAAGTCTGTATATTATGAGGTCCGAGGCTAAATGTCAAAGTTGTGACTGGGAGGTACCCTACTTGTTGTTTCAATTCAGTACTTGTGCTGCTTTTTGCAATTATTTCGTTGCCATTTCTAGTATCACTGCTCGTCTCACTTTGGTTCATTGGTTGAGGTTGGGAAAATGAATACTTTTTCGGGGTTTGAATTTGGGCTATCGAAAAGCGTTTGTCTTTGTTCATACTTGAGCCCCCGAAAACATCCTCTGAAGAAACGTTAGGTGTACTTCTGGAAGCCCCATTGGCTGACGGTAAAATCGTGTCTTCTGGTTGTTTTCTGTTCAACGGAACAGCCATTGGGATTTTGGTCTCGAGAGGTTCCATTGTTCCGTTCAATCTGGTCATTCTAGGATTAACTAATTTCTCTTTTGGGAATTTATTGTCAACGATGAAAGTATGTTGGCGTGCAAGATTAGTTGATGTATGGAATTGTGCTTGGTTGGCTAAATTGTTGCTCTGAAAAGCATAGATCGTTTTCGGAGGGTGGTTCTCGTCGATTGATGCATTTCGAGACTGCAGATACCCGTTCGTGTTCAGGTTGGTCAGATTCGTGCTTCGTCCTTGTGTTGTAATTGACGTCACGTTTCCCGGTGGCCGATGTGAACTTGACGGACTCACATTAGCAATTCCGGCCGTGGTCGGAACCAAATTTCGTCTTTTTCTTGTTGAAAATGTTGCAATCGGTGGCCTGCCTTCGATTTGTAGCTTTGTATTCAACTCCGCAATGAATCTAGCAGAAAAGAAAGCAAGTCTCATAAATCAAATTTATGAGCATTGCAAATAATTTAATTTGGAGTCTATGGAAATTAACCTGGTTGGAAATCCGTCGTGGGTGAAATACGGCATTCGCATAAGGGCATTGCAAGTAGGTCTGGCCCCTGGTTCTGGGTCCAGACAGACTGTTAAGAATTGCACAGCATCGTCTGACCATGATGGAAAGAGCACTGAAAAAACCGATCGCTCCGTGCTATGAAACCTTTGTGGATTTCGTCCGGAATTAGAATTCATTTTATTTGCACTTGATTGGTTTCCGGTGGAACGATTGCTGCTAGACATTTTTGAGAACTTTGAAGAACCCGTTGATGTAGTTGAGCCATGACGTGACTTGGGTAATTGAAAACCACGAAAGGCTGAATTTCTTGACATAATGCTCAAATGTCGTTTCGAAAGGCGACCTTTAAAACATATGGATGAGGAAAGATTATTTCTGTGATTTCCGAAATGTTACAAATTCTGAACGGATCGCATGCAAGTCATAAGCTCACGGTGCAGTTGACAGTCCATCCCTTAATTGATTAACTGCCTGGTTCTATTTCTACATTCGATGTTCAACATAATCTGGTGTGTTTCAGCTAAAGGTTAAAGCTACAAGGCCAGACTGATTTGAATTTTTCTATTAAGCATAATTGTTTCAACATAATAATTGCGTTAAAACATTTTATAATTTGATAGAAATAGGTAGCTTATTGCATGTATGCTGGCTTTCAAAGGATAGAAACAGTCCAATAACTGTACCGACTCCAATATTTCCAGATGGGGTTCTCAAGGCTAAAGCTGAGGAAATCAATGCGGGAATTGCTTGACACAATGAAATGAGGATACATAGAAAATCAGATAATAGCTCATCTGCTCCATGCGTGTATCGAAACCAAAGCATACATATAAGGAAAAGCTCTAATACAACGAAGCACAGATCAATGAAGATCAATGAAGGGTTGTTTTTACAACATTTACTTACCAAGACACTGAGCAATCAGAAAAAGTTGGTCTATATCAGAATCTCCTGTTTGAATTTCAGATAAATTTTTATTAGCGTTATCAAAATCAACCTTAAATGCTGCACGGTTTACGGTTCGGTTCAGTTCGGGTTTTACCTGGAAATAATGCCTCCCCGGTCATCATCTCTGAAAATAGACACCCTACGGCCCAAATGTCGACTTCTCTGTAATAAAAAAGCGCATACAAAAAACGTGCAAGGTGAGACGTTCAAAACATATAAAAAAGCATCATATAGATAAGGCGGAGAAAGCCGATACTTTCTCCATATGCATGTTCTGAATTAATTAATGGACTCTCAAGGCAAGACTAGTCCGTAAATTTTGGAATGTATCAGGGGTGGTACAAACTCCATTTTTATAAAACTAATAATAGAACTTCATTGTCACCGAAGGAGACCCCTGGAGCGACTTTCTTCTCGGAGAAAGTCGTACCGATTCTATGTTTAGACTTGGAGAAAGCATTTGCGTCGTGGATATGAATTGTGTGGAAAATAAATTGCCGTGGACTTTGCTTACTTTCCATAAGCAACGTCTCCCACCAAAAGCTCCGGTGCACGATACCACCTGGTAGCCACATAGTCGGTGTACACATCTCCAGGGCCAGACATGTTTCGTGCGAATCCAAAATCGCACAACTTGACGATACCATTCTTGGACACGAGGACATTTTCAGGTTTCACGTCTCGATGTATTACCTGTGCAGGACAAGTAATTGTATTAGTTGTCGTGCATTATCCGATATTAGATTAACTTTTTCTACTACTTCGGATGGGAAGCGTGGGATTGTTGCGATCACTGATGTAACGTATGTGGATCCCAATTTAGTACAAATGGGGCGGGGTCTTGCAATTTGAACTAGTTTGGTTTCGAAACAAGTACTCACTGGAAGTAGATGGTTCTGGACTATTTCCATTAGCTCATATTTTTGATGCATGTCGTAAAGTAATTCAAAACGAAATAATAACATAATGGTCTTGGCTGGAATATAAAATTTGATTATACCAGGCCAAATAATACTTCGCAAAGATTATGATGTTTACAACATTGAGAAATTTTCGCTTTAACTGCGTACTTTTGATCTCAATTAGCACATTTTTACACAACTTGCACTTGTGCAATAGTCATACGTATAAAATAAATACATGCATTATTTTCATTTTCCTAAGGCACCGCTGGGTGGTTTGCAGCTATTTAATTCACATAATTATTTGATACTGAGTTAATCATTTTAATGGAACTAAGGAACTCACCTGCAATTACAACTAACTACTAACACGGAAATGCGTGAAATGCTTGAAGGAGCAATGAACTCTGGAAATAACTTTTGCCTACACGAACCTAACATCTTCTTGCGAATTAAAATACTGTCTTGCACGAGTTGCCGCTGGCTTGTACGAGTATTTCATTTTCAATCTAAGGAATAGAAGAATTTGGTTAAAGTTGCTCGCGCCTCTTATTTTTGCACCACCTTAGCGTTAACGATTGCAGTCTGGTCAAACATTAAAACGCAACGTTGGCGTTTATCTGATTGATGTAAATATTGCATGTGTGAAATATGAAAAGAAAGCCCGAGAAATGAAAGCAAGCAAACGCAGAAATAATACGAAGAAAGGCTCTAAGATCCGACTAGCTTGGGTTTTCTTTCTTTTCAAGGAGAAATTCCTATGGAAGGAAACTTCTGGGATTTAAAGTGGTTTTGGAACTCACGTTATTGTCATGACAGAAGCCCAAGCCTCTTAGGATTTGAAAGATATATTTTCGACAAGTCTCCTCGTCCAGTCCCCTGTTCTTCTGCTCAAGTTGGTCGAGTAGTGTATGGTCAATAAACTCAAAGACCAAATATAGGTGTTTTCTTCGGCGAAATACTTCAATCAAGTTGACTAGATTCTCGTGGCGTAGTTTCTGCAAGCAATACATATAATCACACACCTTATGTGGAGAGGTCATACTACATTACAAGAGAACGCATATTTGCTTTCACACAGAGTAAAACGATTACTGACTGAGTGAATGCTAGTTGAGAGTAAATCAATTTAGTACTAGTAGCTCCATTTGGGTGCTTGCTTGTATTTGCTATTCATATTCTCGGGCCACGACTTCCCTGGGAAAGCTATAAAATATTTCGGGAGTATGGATATTTCGAAATACACACAAAAAGAGAGCTCGAAGAAAGCGTGAACGACCTGACCGTATGCGAATACGAACTATAAACGAACGTCTGACACTGCGTAGAAAATATAATATTTAATTCATTGATCCACTCCACCTCTTCTTCATTGTGCTCTGGAATTAAGGGAGAGGCTGATTTATCGAAGAAATTGTAAATGTGACAGTATAATGGAATTTCCGGCACTCGCATTTCACCGCAGATTACTTCCGCGTTCGTGAAAAGCCAAAGAAAGTCAAGCTTTCAAACGTAACAGCATGTCTCTTTAACAAACAAGTACATGTTGTTTGGTGGAAAAAGGAAATCTACACTGTCAGATTGTTTACAGAAAATTCTATGATAATAATCAATTTCTCAATAATTTCTTTTGGCTAGCTGTAAACAAGACGCAAGAAATCGGAAGGAATCTCAATGTCACACAATCGCAATCTAGTGAATGCACAATGCGCAAATTCCGTTACCGGTAAATATTGGATTTTCAGTCATGGAAAATTTGAAATTGCACGTTAAATCGGTATTCGGTAGCCGGAAAGTTCTGCTTTGGGTGAAAATCAACCAATCCTATTTATTTTTGGAACAGCATTTCTTGGGATGAACATTCTATTGCTCACGCATTTAGTTATGTCCGACACTTTTTAAGGATAAATCAGTTTTTCCTAACTGTACTTCGAGGTTGTTCTACTTTAATATTTTAATTTGTGCTCAAGATTTACATGGACGTTAATACCTGGTACTAAAGTTTGTGATCTAATAATTTTTGTGAATGGTTCTGTATTTTTGGCATTTTTATCCATGTTATTTTTGGTTTTGCTCAATATTTCGTTTAAAGGTTAGTTTGAAATTCAAGAAAGCTGAAGTTGAACTGAAAGAATCTACACCAAATTCTTCGCAGAATTTTTGACTACTGGCTTTATGCTGGTGAAATCGATTTGACAATTATTGAATAAAGCTTAACAATCAATCAGAAAATTGTATAATGCAAAACCTTTACCTTACCTTTAAAACTCTGATTTCCCGGAGAGCAATCTTCCTAACATTTTGGTCATCTTCAGAATCGATGAACTTTTTAATTGCTACAATTTTCCCAGTGTCACGACTTTTGCACTTTAGCACTACACCGTAAGATCCTTCTCCCACAACACCTAATGGTTCATATTTCTCCATTTTATAAAGTATTTACTAAAAATATTACGCACGAAATGTCTATAAACTAATGACTCGATTTGCGAACATAAACTAATGCAGAATTATTCACAACAAACACATATTCTTGGTAGTGGTAAGGAAAATCCACTGCAGCTGCAAGTTGACTATGTGCTTGGTGAGTCAGAGGGTGAATAATCAACTACCCGGTTGTTCACAACAAATCGAAAGAGTCAGACGAAGGAAACGGAGTTTTCACCTGAATCCTGTACCTGTGCAATTCGACTTTATTGATTTTGGAAGGTTTTGTCATTTAGGTTTCCGTCTACGTTACTCATGCTGAATGCCGATTCCATATTCAAGGAATTTCGATGGTCGTAAAAAATTGTAGCGAATATCTAGCATTTGGAATTCGCTGTTGCCTGTGCAGTTAACTTTTTACAACCGCCAGTATTATAGTCGACCGTGAGGGATGGTTAATGCAAAATGAATGGTGTTTCCAGAAGGGTAATTACTTTTTAACTATCAAAAAAACCAAGAAACGGATTGAGTAGAAATTAACAATAATCTTAAATTTATGAACTGTGAAATACCAGTGCACCTCGATTAAAAGTCAACTTCGCCATAAAGCGTCTTGTTTCTTGACTCTTGGGTGTCATTCGGGGACGTCATTTAGCCATTAAGCTTTGTGACGTAAATGTTTGCTGTCGTGACTGACGTCAATAAACTAAAATATGAAAATCTGCGATATAACAAGAAAGCTGGGCAAGACTTAAATCATCTTGGGATGCTATGCCACGAGAAAATTCTAAAGGTCAAATATTTATGGCAGCCAAATTTTGATATGGTTGGGCTATTGAAATGAAGGTTGTCTAATAATTTCTAGATTCTCGAGAACTCGATTTTTCAAATCTTGAAATTAAACCCAGGATATGGTCCTTTTCAGATTCAAGGTCTGGAATGGTGTTTACATGTTATGTTGTTCTCTGTAATGTTCCTTGAAGAGGCAACTGCTTCTGAAACTAAGTGATAAAAATATGGTTTTATTGTGTTCCACTAGCTAAGATAATTTTCTTACAACAAAATCATCCATCACATTATGTAAATTCAAATCTACCAAAATTGTATTACTGTTTGAACAACTAAGCGAAAGAAAACCTCTTTGTAATTGGCGAAAATTTTAATTTTTCTTGTTTAACAATTAAGCGAGGTGACATATAATTAGGATTGACGTGAGCAACCAGCTTTTATCGCCACTTGAATGAACTATTAATATTATTCTGAATCTCACTGCTTGACTTAATATAAATATTAAGACGATTTCAGAAGTCCAATTTCTGACTTCTGAAGCACATGACAAATCTGATTCGGATCGTCTAAGTTATGAAAAATTGTAGAGTTTGCTAAACAAATTATTGTCCTTCATCGTATTAATTGGGTACGTTATGTCTAATTAACTAATTGATGCTAAGTCAAAGTGAAATTCTTTGTTTTAATTTGTAGTGAAAATGGTTTTAAGATTTTATTCACCAAATAAACGTTAAAAGCATGTGCTTAAATTCCTGCAGGGTTCTATTGGATTTCTACAGATTTCAAAACGAGTAAGTGTTGGAGTTTGAGACAAAGTGGAGAGTGAATTGTATGGGACTTCATTAAACGCACCCAAAACCAATCATTATTAGTAATGTACACAAGGGGAAAGATTGCGTCTGAAGAGATTTGGATTGGGTTGTGGGCGCGTGGATTTTGTCTTGGCTCGTGTCTAAAGATAGACAAAGATTGGTTAGGTTAGAAAATGTGTCCCTTTAAAAACATACATTTCATGAGTTCACATTCGTAAATGAAATCTAACCCTTGGAAGGAGTAGACTCTAAAACTAACACACGGGACACAGATTGCATATTGCATCTCTTAAGTTTAAGAACTTTAAGATTTTCTTCCTCTGCTTCCCCGGCTGGTTGAATCCGTTTTCTGTGAGACTTCTGTCCGACTCCCATTTGGCATCCACAAGCCAACCCAACCGAAAATCCGACTTTCGGTTCTTGAGATTTGAGAACATGAAGATCTTCATATATTTCCGGCTCTCGCTAGCACCCCGAAAAATTACTCTGCTCAGATCAAGTTGCAGTGCTGTTGCAATGGAATTAGTTAGTGAAGTGTGCCCCTGCTCTTCTTACCATCCCATGATGAAGGGAACACAATGAAGGTTCGATTTAAGTATTTCGTTTTATTTTATTTCGTAAATTTTGCAATTTTAAATACAAATTTTTAGACACGCACTTTGCAAAAACAACAAGCTCAGTAGAAGCAGAGGTTTGAATGTTCATCAATAAGTACTGCACATTTGCAGAGAATTTGGGCTGCACTTTATAATCTATTATAAATTGTTTAGTTAATTACAAGAGACATCTTTAAAAACTTTAACATTCACTAGATCTTTAAAATGAAATATTGTTGTGCGGGTATATTAAAATTGTTTTGCATCATTTTTGAGGTTTGCAAAGGTTTTCATTTTTAAACATTAACATTTCATGCTGAGTACCAGTATTACAAATATGGTAGTCTAGAATTTTTAATCAGCTTCGTCAATCTGCTTCAAGTTGAAGATGCTTTATTCAGGCGTAAAATCTTCTATGTGAAGAGGCTGTGTGTGATTTTCACGGATTTGGAGAGCTAAGATTAAGGTTAACCCGTTTCACTATTATCCTTGTCTTATTGGAGATCCGATATTGTTTCTCTTAAGAGTGAACTCGAACTGGTTTCAACTTGCAGCAGATAACATTCAAGGCGAGATCAAATTTCCAAAAAGAAATTGAGTATTTTTTAAATTAGGCTTGAAACTAGGAAGAAAAGGCTGAACGTGACAAGGGCTGGTCACACATGCCTATTTCTGCTCTTGGAAATGGTGATACGGGTCAACCTCCACCGGGGCCACATGGACTTCCACATCAACGCGGACCTCTCTTACATCCACCTCCAGCTCAACTCATGAATTGGGTCTACTTGACTCTTGGAGCCGAAAACCAGGACCAGGTCCGCATAAAAAAATTTCCACAATTACACATGCTTTTGGTCGATTAGTTGCACCTCGTAAAATTTCATGTAAAGTTGTTACGGTCACAAATTCAAAATTAGTTAGCCATCAAAATGGTCCAGATTTATGAGACTATTACTTTTAATGGAATACGGTGTAGATTAAGAAATCTTGATTTTGAAATTGTGACAGAGCAAAATGTGGGGTTCACCGGGAAATCATATTCCATCAACTCATCATCGCCATCCGTATGGTTATCCGTCGGTACAGTCACAACACCCGAATCAAGGTGGTGCACATCTTGCAAACTTTAGTCTGAACAACTATCTTCCAGCCGGGGTTAGGACTAACGGCTACCCTTCCGCTTGTTACAATCCACTCGCTTCCGGTTTGTCATCTCTTGCAAATGCTCAAATGCAAAGAGTACTGAATGGGGTGCACCCGAACATCAACAACTCAATTAGTAAGTTAAGCAGCTGAATGACAGCAGGTTATCAGCACTTCAAAGAAACTCTATTTTACAATCTCTCCGGAAATATCGGATATCCACTTTTTTCTTTTTTTTTATTGTTAACGAGAATCCTTCCCGTTTCCTTGTTCAGCTTTTGCGACCTAAAACTATTTTGAGCTTTTGGAGCAGTTTGTTCAATTTCAGTTTGTTCAATCTAATAAAGTTCGTCCTTCGCTTGAGCGAGGATACTTATGAAGGGAAAGGCTTTATTCGCATAGGAGAGTTTCTTCTTTTTGAATCTTACAATCCGTAATATTTTTCAAAATTGTCGGATTTCGAAAAAGAATTTGGATTTAGAAAGCAGGGGAGATGATGACCTCTAAATTTTATGCACATGGAGCAATTCTGAAAAGGTTACAACATAGAATTACTTGCATTTATCACAGCATTACCAGCATTGCGAATGCGATACACTGCTTTGCTCCCGTCCCAACTGTATCATCAAGTTGCATCAAAAAAATTTCAAACAAGTTTCAGTTTAAGTCGGGCGAAGTTAAATTAAAATGGCTTACTAGATCAAGTGTCCTATACGATCAGAGTGATTTGCGAGATTAAAGCAATAAGTCTCACCTTAATAAATCCTAACTTAGTATTTAAAAATATATTATAATAAGCTAAAGCAAAGCATTGTACAATTTTAAGGTGATTTAACCGACCAACTCGGAGATTTGAGTTTCGGATACATTGACAATAGGAGTCTGAAGCATCCACCTTCAAATTATATGTGTCATCTCTGTTTTCAGAAAGGTCACTTCATTAAGGACTGCCCAAAAGTGAGTATTGAATATCGTTTTTCTTCGATTCATAGCCAAATTGACTTTAGAGAGATTTTTTGCTTTTAAAGCAGGCAAAACCTCGGAGGGATGGTTTGACACCGTACCAAGGGAAAAAACGATGCTTTGGTGAATATAAATGCCCAAAATGTAAACGAAAGTGGATGTCGGGAAATAGTTGGGCCAATATGGGTCAAGAATGCATAAAATGTCACATCAATGTTTACCCTCACAAACAGGTGAGCGAGAATTTCAACCAGTCAACCTCTGATGACCTTTTGAAGCCTAAGACTATGCCTGAAACGTTTTTAGCGAAATTTAGAGACCCCGGATGGTCTCGATGTGAGTGATCAAAGTAAGGTTCACCCCCAACACCTCTGTGAGAAATGTCGTCTTGTCGGCTTCTACTGCAGAAGAGTTGATGGTGGAACCGATTGATTCAGCTCATCTTATCGGACATTCTAATTATACTCAACTGCCAAATCCAAAATTTTAATTTTAATATTCATACCACTATTGAGAGTACAACGGACGCACACATAATGCGCGATTGAGTTATTATTGAAAGTCCTTCACATAAACTCGAAACTCATACTTGGATTTGTATACTTCCAATTTGCTCAAATGATAATCGGCAACGTTAGATGAGTTAGATCCGAGGGAAGACCGTTAGCCCTTAAAATAACGAGAGGGCAATATTTTGTGTAAGCGCTATGTTACGCGTCTAATTCTGTGCGCTGAGTTAAAATTCTAAAAATAGCGTATTAGAAAAAAGATCCGACATCAGGGA
>JAQGCM010001807.1:0-13441 GCA_034699705.1 Hymenaphorura dentifera
AAATGCAATGCTCGCAGAGCAGGCTCCACCAATAGTCAGAGAACCGCAACGCAGCTTTCCTCAACCCTAATCTTAATGTTTCAACTTCTTCTGAACCAAGATTCAATGATTGATGTACTAATAAATAATTCTTGAAGCTTGAACAACCAAGACGTCTTTCATATCAATCGAATTTCTTTGTTTTTGTTTCAAAGTGATGTTGAAATTTCTGATTAAATTTTTGTTAGTTTCTGATTTGTTCTATATTTGGACGTTTGAAGTCAAGAAGTTTTCAGAATTTATAGGGTAATATGTATGATTTCTAGAATAGCTTGTCCAGAATCAAAGTTTGAAAGAACATTGTCACTAGAAGGGTAGGAATTTGAGAGAGAATGATGGGAAACCACTAAAATATTTGAAAACAAGGTGAACCCCGGTTATAAAACAGTTTTCCCGAATATAACACATTATTTTATTCTAGCTCTTGAATAGTTCCCAAATCTTCCTCTAGTATTGTTGACTCATCATCAGAATCCTGAACATAAATAATCTCTGAAGAAGTGTCCACTCTCGATTGTCTAATGAGTGCTGGTCGACATCCAGAGAGTTCTGTTCTGAAACGTGCTTTTGGCGGAATAGGAGATTTCGAAATAGCAGTACTTTCATTTTTGGCACTAGTAGGTCTATCGAAAGAATCATCACTGTAACAACTAGGATGAGGAGAAAGGGTACGTAAAGATGTAGAAGACCCAGAACCTCCGAAGGACCTCATGACGTTAAGGGTCACGAGCCCATTTGGAAGATGAAGCTCGACGGTTTCCTGATTAGAATGTACACTTGCATGGACACTTCGCAAAACACTGTCATCCGAAGGGACGCTGGAGGATCCTCCGGCAGGAGGGGTACGAAGTCCACTACTTAGACGATCCCCACCAGTAGACACATATCCTTCGGACGCTGTTGATACGTTTCTATAAAATCCTCTAGGCCGTGAAGAATTATGGTGAGTAGGAAAATTTTGAGTAAACATTGTCAAATTATTTGACATGAAAGGTACTACAGGTGAATTGGAACAGTCTACGGACATTGTTTGTCGAAATGCTGCAGGAACTCGTGCACGACCTTTTGCGGTGAAAGGGGAACGTCTTGCCGATTTCGACAAATTTGGCAATATTGTGGCATTTAGAAGGGATGGGGCTGAGGGACTTCGATGGAGTTGTTCCCCCTGCGAGGATGAGACTGAGCTTGAGCTCCGCAAGGTCCTGCAAAGAAAAAACGTCAAATAGTTCTAATATGGAATTTATATTTCAGAAATTAGATCATGAAGGGAACTTGGCTTCTAGCCAGTGAAGGCATTGGACACAATTTAAATTTAGGTGCCCCAACAAACGTTTTGGAGAATCGAGCAAATCGTTCTTTGTTAACATTTTATACATGATTGAGGCAACTTAATTTGAAGATAAGGTTGATACAAAATTTGTTAGGGATTGATTGATTTGATTGATTATTTATGATCCTTGAATTAGTCGGAGCAGGTACCTGGAAAACTTTCGAAATGTGTCCATAATAAGCTTCTTATCAAACAAGTGAACCGTACTGAGGGACATTGCTGACCCATGCGTTTGACTCGCTACACTTCGAACATCAATACTTTTTATACGAGTGCGACATGCCAGGGGAAATACATTTGATGAAGAACTGCTCGTCGCACCTAATATAGCTGGACCAACTTTGGCTGCACTGTCACGAGCTTCAAATGTCATCACACAAGTAGCCACTATGATGAACCCTAAAATTTAGAAAAATAAAAAAATCTTAAATCAGAAAGGTTTGGTGGTAAAAAATTCATCAAGCATAAAATAATTTAAATACCCAAGCATTCGGGGAAAATGACCATTTCCAGGGGGCAAAATATAACTTTCCTTAACTTTTCTGCACAAATACTAGCAAAATAGCATCTAGCATGGAAAAAATCTAGTGACCAATTAAATGCGTGAGAACTCTGAAAGATACGGTTAGTGACTTCCGTTCTATTAATCGGCTTCGTATGAGAGGGAAGACTTTCTCTGGATTGAAACGTATGATCATTTACCAGCTCAACTTACGATTTTCTACAGATTCGAGTATAGATTAATTTTTAGCTAACCGAAAAATCAGTAAACGCAGTTGCAAAATGTGAAAGTGGTTTATTAATATGATTCGATATGAGTCAAATTTCGCTGTGTATTGCCCAAATTCTACTAGTCCTGTAACGTTTCGCTTTCTGTGCAATTTTGCTTGCGCACAGATGTACCGGTTGCGAACACAGACCTTTGGAAAAATGTTTTAATCTGGGTTCGAGAAAAAATCATTAGTAACCCTTTGAATGTTATTCAGCTAAACACATTTGATACCATAACAGACGGTCGTACGACTGTACGAGTGCGAGCCTTTCTATCTGTCGTTTTGGAGATTGCACGGCTATCCTCGACTGCGACAAGCGAGTGCAAAGAGAAGAGTAAAAAAACTCTATTCTAGCATTTTTGCTAGAAATCAACGCTTCCTGCACAGCGGGTTGGGTTTTAATTATTAATCTCTTTTTATGTTCCGACTTGAGTGCCTTCATTCATGAGGCTAATTAAATTCTCTTTTACTCAACACATCATATCGTCCTAAAAAAGAATTCCCGCAACGCAAAAAGCTGAATACTTTCAAAATGAACTTTTTCATACTTTATTCATGTTCTGGTAAGAGTTTGTCCAAGAATTGACCAAACGAAAAACTAATTGGAAACGAAAATGGTGGGGTATATCAAAATTTAATAATAATGACGTTAATGAAATACCAGGAAAATCTGTTTGGAGAAAGTTTGGCCGAAAGCTGCACTTTAACGACTTTTCAATTTTAGTTCTACAAAAATGCGGTTCGAGCTGATGCACTTGTTCTTTTCTTAAGAAGGATTCTTCTCAAACCCAATTTCATGGACTTGGGATGTGAATTGGGAATAGGGCTCTTCGTCTTCACGGAGTTGAACTGAAGCCGGTATGTCCAAATATTATTGAAAAAATATGAAACCTGAGCACCTTGTGGTACTTAACGTTCATGAAAATGCAGCGGCTACCTTCATCTATTGACATAGCCTTTCTAAATTCCCAAACTAATTTGAAGTCCTAAACGTCATAAATCATATTATAGGGCAGCTGAAAAGCGGGTATTTTAAGACAGATTACTGTAGGTAAACTCACCGCCAACTCCCATGACTATCGGACCGATGTAGGATAATTTACTAAATTTAACAGTTGGTCTTGACGGATCAGCATGATTAACGTAAGGTTCAGGTTCCGTGGAATTTCCGTTGGCGTCAAACAAGCCGTCAGAATAAAATCCTGTTAGTTTTCAAAGGGGAGAAACAAGGATGTAATCATTAATTCATTTTGGAAGCAACATAGCACGCAGTACGCACGCACACCTAACACTCAATCAATGTCAGTGTTGGTTCCAACGTACAAAACAAATTTGTTTAGAAGGCAGATGCAAGCAACAACAATTGAATTTAGACCCAGCTTTCATTTGACTACCAAAAAATACAGATAAAATCAAAGCGGGATCAAGGAGAAGGGCGCGGAGAAAGTCGGGGAGAAAGTCAGGAAGAAAGATGAATAGCTAAAGTTAAAGGCAGTCACGGTAAATAATCTTCAAGCCATTTTGTGTGCTAGTAGTAAACTATCAAAATTATTTCAGGTTGGCTAGATTTCATTGTGTCACTTTCAATTCTTTTGGAAGCTTTGGGACTTCAACCCAGATTCAATTCAATGTTTGTTTACTCGACTACTACTCACTTTCAGTTTATTCACAGGTATTCTCTGGAGGCATATCGCCTTTTTTTGTATTTGGCAATTCGTGTGCAGCGTTCACTGCACAAACGACACACGCTCCGCTCCAGTGTGTTCTTATCGATTTCTACCATCTTCATTCTATGCCTAAATAAAATCCATTACATGATGTATCGTGCGAAGCAAACGGAATGCCAGCGGAATGCAAGTTTCTTTTTTGGACAGCACTGGGCAGGGTTAGCCGCAGCAGTGGCGGGACACTTTTCTTTGAGAACTGTCCAGTGGATTCTATGCAATTACATGCGTATTCGACATTGGCATACATAGTGCAGAATAATTAAAATGAAATATGAAGAGGCTCAAAGGCTGTGGCTCAGAGTTTGAGTGTGCAAAGTCCACGAAGCTAAGCAAAATGAATTGAAATTGAAATATTGCTGAAATTGGTCGATCCAATTATGCGCCGCTGCTTTTGGTTTTGCACTGGTATGTAGTTGGCTGGTTGGTAGTTGTAGTTGAATCTGGCTTAAGCCCTCTCTTGCGAAGATCTTTCCGCAATCTGAATTTCAATTTTCATTGCTTTAAAACATTTGAAGGATAGATCCATCTTTGGATGGAAGGACCTAAGGGAAAACTGCCCAAAACGATTGCTTCAAAATCACGGCAGCGCCTGCGATACAATACAAAAGAATTAAGGAAGCGTTTTGCGAGGCAACGTTCCAGAAATTACGACCCACTCTATTTCGCTCTTAAATCTTGTCAGATTTCATGTTCATTGAAGAGAACAGGGCTTTCCACTTTCAACAATACATAATTTCTCCCATAAAACCGACCACCACATTTGGAGTCTGAATTAGAATCTATGGGGGTCTTAGTTTCGCATCTTATTCAGCTTTGTAGTGTCACGGAAGAAAGGAGAAGGTACGGGAAGTGGAAGCAACAACTCTGTTTGTATCCAAGAATTCACAGTTTGGATTTTTGCTGGTTGGATTTTTGTTCAACATTCTTTGCGCTGGGAAAAGCCGCTCTTCCGTTCTGTGGCATTGTTACTAAATTGGAGGATAGGAGTACGGCTATTGTTTTAAAAGTTAAGCTAACTTGGGTTGGTTGAAGTGAACGGAAGGCAAAGTAATTAATTTATAACAAGCTGAGAAGCTACGGCATTTTGGAATAAGGCCACAAGCTAAAGAACTCTTCTCGTCGAGTCGTCTAGAACTCTTAAAGAGTTCCTGAAATGAAGTAATCTTCTGCAGACTCTGGCTAACTATAAGACTTGGAAAAGGTAATGTCAAACAGCTTTCTCCTAAGCCATCTTCTCTCTATTGATTTCTCTGCCTTCGTCGTCTTCTTCTTCGTTTACTTCTTCCCTCAGCAGGATTTCTCGAACGCTGCTTTCACTTGTGAAAGCACCCGAACCGAGAACACAAGCAAAAACTCGGGTACCTGATGCTTTCTTTGGGCTGTTGCTTCTGTCCCTTCCTGAACGTTTTATGCATGCTCCATGAAATACTATAATGTTCCAATTTTCAATTTGGACTCAGCAGGATATGCGTTATATGAACCAATTACGAGTACTCCTACTGGCAAGATCACGTTCATGAGATGAAATTCAGAATCATATTTGAGGAAAGTCATCCATTTCGCTTCATACTTTTCTTACAAGGTTTACATACTTTTCTTACGCAAACTGCCCCCTCGACTTTTAGATCGGACCCATGTTTTGAATCCATCGGGTCACCAAAACTAGTAGTTCGCAAACAATTTTTTGTCAATCCAAATACCCTCAAAAATTTGTCTGCCTCGCCCATGTGAAAATTCCAGAATCCCGAGTTGTTCATATCTGGTTTTTGAATTTCAAGCTGAGAAATTTTTGCCCGAGTGGGCTTCGAGTATGTAAGTAGCCTTAGAAAAAAATTATTTTTTTGAAAAAATCCATCTCTCCAAAATGGGACAAATTAAATCTTAAAATTTTTATGAAAAGCAGAACTTATTTTCTTCTAATTTTTTTTGGACACTGGCTGACGAATTAAAACGCAAAGCATTCCTGTAAGGGGAACCCGTTTGAATTTCTGCATATTGGGAAAAACGGTTTTTGAATTAGTTATTATTTGGGTGATCCGATTGATTCATGTTAACTCTAGTGCGGACAGACCATGGTGGAAAGCAATCTCAGATTTTATGGAAGTTTCTGCTAAACATTTCGTAAGGATTCTCAATTGAATTTTTGTTCAACACACTCCACATTGCCCAAATGTAAATCTTGGCTAGACAAGGTCATACATTAAAAGCAACTTGTTGAGTAAGAAGTCCATCCCAAGAGTTGAAAGCGAAATTGCTTCGAGGCACAAGCAAATGATGAGAATGTTTCAGCCGAAGAATAGAAAACAAACTAGGAGAAAGCTCACAGCCGCCGCAAAATGGGACTAGAGAACAAATGGGAAAGAAGCTCTGGAAAACTCTGTTGAAGGAAAGAAATCTTGTTGGACCAGTTGCTGGCCTTGAGAGCCTAGATTTCATGGGCAGTTGAGGTCGGAGTGGGAATGTATAAGTTGATTAAAACTGAAATATTCCTTAGCTAGAACGGCTAAAATGAACATTTTATGTGCTATAACTTATGATGAATATCTTACCAAAAACGCACATGGTGACTCCAGTGAAGAAAAGTAATAAACCGCCGAACAATGCTTTGCAAGCATGCCACAAGCAATTTGAAGACATCTGCCCGCGCATCCCCTGTAAAATTAATGTAAACGACAATGTCAGTCAGAAGTTAGAGTGCAATTTGGCCAAAATATCTTACAAAGGAGGAACTTTGAAAGTTTCGGGGTTTTGTCTGGCCTAGCAGTAATTTGCTCTGGTTCTAGAATCATGAATTAGTAATAAGGAATATTAGACATTCTACAGCCCCCAAGGGCAGGCTAACTTCAAGTTTTCAACTCCAAACATTACGAATTACAAAATCCACTGATTTAATACGCCAAAGAAATAATAATCATCAAAACTCTACATCGGTTTAAAATTTTATCTTTGAGTAGAACAGTTTTATGCGCAATGGTGGTCAAACTATTACTGCAGGATCTTCGTCTTGGCAAAACTAGCCAAACGGAATATTTTAGTTTGACAAACAGTCTACAAATTTCACGAAGATTGGATAGAAATCCGGTAGGACGAAGGACGGTAGGGGTAAATTTTTAATCAAAAGCAGGGCTACGCCATCCCGTTTGTTTGATGAGTCTCTGTGATCTTCTCTGGAGTAGGCGCTGACAATGGCACTTCAAAAGGCTTCACAAGTTCTCGTGAAACATTAGGATTTTTTTTAGAAAGCTGTTGCTGCGAAGTTGGACATCCGAATCGATAAAATGGAGTGGTAAATTCCCTCGTTAATTTGCTACACTAAAATGTGTCAAATGAGAGTTTGGAGTTTGGGCTGCATTTTAGAATTCATTTTGGAGTTTTTGCAAACCTTGCTTCATGGGGGTTACTTCAGTTATTCCGTTAGGAAGATAGAGCAATTTGATACTTCTTGTTAGGTAGAAAAGTTTTCGCTAAAGTTCGTTGCAAACTTTCACCGGGTGCAAGATATTCGAAATGATCAAATGTTGACTCCACAAGTGTTCCAATCGACAAAAAGATGCTTTTTAGTGGCTCATGCACAATGGTGCCTGTTGCAGCTGGCTGAATATTTAAATCCATTATATTTAGATATGTTTCTTTAGAATATTTCCTAAGGGATGTCCCCTGTTGCCCTGTTAGGTATGAGCTGACAGAAGATGTGCCAATACACTTCTTTGTTGTGTTGTGTAAGCTGAACAAGGTTTGTTGGATTGAAGGTTTTGCAATAACGAATTTTACCATTTTCTATTCCCCAACCTCTATTGGGTAGTTTATGGCTTTGACAGATTTTCAATTCAAATTCTACGAGGCTGAATTCCGAAATGAATAGAAAGTCTCTGGAGTATCGATCGTAGTGTAGCGGAGCTTATTTAAATAAACTCGAATGTTCAACAGGAACGAATTCAATTCAACAAATGTGTCTCATCAAGAAAACTGGTCGCAGAGGAATAAACTTTGAAAAGTCTGCCTGCTCGATTTCTTTTACAACTATTGAAAAATATTTGAAAAATATTTTGGAGAAATTCGCTGCAGTTTTACGGAAACATTTTCTGACAGCCAGCCGCCCAGAAAGGAAGACCATTTTAGAACTCTTCAACTTGTTAGAATCTAGATTCATCTAGAATTGCATCATAACTTCATCGTGATTCCGGTTGAGGTGAAACCACTCAGCTGGGAACCTTGCTCTTATGAAGAGACTAGTTGTTTAACATTGCACTACTGTGGTGTTGTCACTGATTGATTGCTTGCCTCCATTTCGGTGACATCTTTCATAATAAAGCTAGCACATTTTGAGCGCGTTCAGAGTAGCTAGAGCTGAGCTAAAGTGCGCTCCTGGAGTGAGCCTCAGAGAACTTAATGAGTTTCTTAGATGGAAATGAATTGAAGATTTGAGATGCTCATTTTCTAAAGTACTACATTTCACCGCAATTGCATTTTCATTTCTATTATTTTGAGTTAGAGTTTCTCTCACTGAACTACTGCAGAAAGCAGTGGAAACAACTAATAAATTAATTCAAAGCGGCGGCAGCAATCTATCCAAAGGTTCAGGAAACGCATTTCTCACCTGAATATTCCACATGATGGGCGGTTGGCGATTTTTACTTCGAATACGTGAATTGGCAATGAGACTTGATCGTCGACTCACTCTGGCTCGGTTAATCGTGGACGCCATTATGTTTTGGTCAAATCTTCCTTTGAATCTTTCGAAATACAAACTTCACTGTTAAACCGCACAAATTGAATCTGCATCGTAACTATTCAAATGTGTTAATGATTCACACATTCACAGTCTCGCAATCTGGAACAATTGGTTTTACCAGCATCAAATTGCGAAGCTTTCTTTGGCGTAGTGATCTCGAATGAATGTCTGAAGTTCTTGCACTGCATGATTCCACTATTAATTTAACTTGTAGTTTTGCAAACACCTGTAATTTCAAATATTAATTAAAATTTCACCTTTATGTCTCCCGCAAACTAATTACAATGATGGTTAGAGTTGAACAAGAAGTCGAATCGTGCTCACTGCTGTGGCATTGTTTTCGCCAAGGAGGATTATTAACAAGTACTTTCACATTTACGATTCACTTACTTTGAACTCACTTTCCCACATTGGAATTTAATATATTAGATTTCTTGGCTGGGAAATATAAATGAATCTTCCAAGCCTCCGCGTCTCCCGCTTAATTTTAGGCTTGTGCCAAGGGAGCAACTAGCTCAGCTCTAGCTTCCGCTCTGAATTGTTGGTAGGATGAGTTGACTGAGTGAGAATGAAGTGGTCTGAGAGTAATAATAATGAAGTGTAGCGTGAGAGAGCGAGAGAGAGAGATAAAGCTGTATGATTAGGACGGGGAAAGCTTCTAGTCACACCTCATAGAAGTGGAGCCCAGATCTGCTCTGATTGAACTTTCACTCCGTGCTTTCACTTTCACAGATCTGCTTTCACTTGGCTCGGAGAAAGGAGAAGATCCGAACCACCGAAAAGCAACGGAGATGAGACTGGGCCGCACATGGACGTGCACTTTCTCCAGCAGCTAACACTAACACAAAATTGAACGGAAAAAGCACTGGAGCAGAGCAGATCGTTAGATGATTTTGCAATGCAAGCTGCACCCAACGACGACTATACATTTTACCTTCAGGAGACTAGATTTTTGGTCCAGTCCAACTTCTTTTCCCTCAACTGAACCCGAGAGAGGTTGAGCTGAGCTGGGATTCGAATTTCGACTTTGTACAGAACATAGGTACATTGAAAAACGAGTAGAAATGAAAGAGAATTTCACTTTACTTTCTCTCTCTGTCTGACTGACTCTGAGGTTATTTCATCCTTTGGTGTGTTTGCAACTGAAGTTCAGCTATCAATGAATGAAGGAACGAATGGGACGGCAGGGCAATCGAGAAAATGAAGCAATGTCATACACAATGCATGCTTAGCTCAAAGCACAGGCAATGCTTTAGAAAAACAAATCTCAGCACAACTGTACAGATGAAAATCCTGGACAGTGCTGGACTATTTCCCCAGGATTACAAACTCATTCAACTTTGAAGGAAATTTGTTGGAAGTTGGAAGAACTTGGATAGCAAGTGAAATTGCCTTCAGGCATCTTCCATCTGGGCTTTCTCTTGGAGAAAGCTCTAAAACTTGACATGCTTAAAATCAGATGAGGTCTAGTTGAAAGTTGTGGGGTTAGTTGAGTGGAAGTCGGAGATGAAGATGAAACGATTTCTGGGGTTCTTGTGTGTCTTTTTCAGGGTTCTAAATTTGCAATCCAATGTATTGGCAATCCGATAAGCTTAAGCTCGTCAAATGCAAGAGTATGCCTGTAATTTCCAAAAAACGAGTAACTGGGATGAGAAATGTTAGACGAAAGTTCACTGGAAATTAAGTTTTAACATAAGAACCCAACGCCGAGAACTTATTTAAGTAGTGGAAGCGTAAAAGTTTTGTTTCAAAAAGTTACTGCTTGAAAGTTCAAGTAAAGGTAAAAGTTGTTAACTTGGACCAGTACAACTGCAAACATTCTGTTCGTTTTCTCATTCTCCACTTGAACAGTTCTCCAGGGAAGTCGGAGTCGAGCTAGCTTAGCAGTGTTAGGCGCATTGAGTTGAGCCTTTTGCGCATGCATGCATGCATTATAAAACGTCTTGTAAAAGATAAAATAAAGGAAGGGTAAAGGGATTCGTGTAAGGTGTCAGTTTGAATTTAGAAAGAATTTGGAGCGACCCGGACAACTCGTAGCATGGAAAAGGAGCTGTTGAATTGTCACTTTCTTAAAATGTAGTACAAGGGAGACAACAAGGGCCTTGTTAAACAATTCATGTTTTGGCATGCACGATTGGTCTTAGAGTCAAGAAGAAAGTAATATGTGATTAGTCAACCAGGTAGCTCAAGGATCATAGCAGCCGGCAGCCAAGACCAATTTGTACATTTCTCAATCTTCGTGAATGTTCGAATGTTTGGGTTATGAAAATGTGCTGCTGCTAAAGAGTGGTAATCAAATATGTCAGGTTCCATGTGATTGAGCTGAATTCGAACAAATAAAATACAGACAACGAGAGAACACCGATTCCTTTTAGTGGATTACATGTTCACTGCATTGAATTAGTGATAAGGATAAGTTTCGGACGGAACTGTCGGTGAGAGCACTGTCGGTCATGACCCACTGATTTATTCGTCTTTTTTATTTTAGGTGACAGCTGTTGGCCAAAGTTGTCTACACTGTCCTACAACTGAATCGCAGGCATTGGGCATTTAAATTTTCAATACATGCGTAACACATTTGTTGCTTCGCATTTGTCTTCGAAAAGCAAAGTGCTCTTTGATCCCTCCAGACCCTTTCTGTCCAGAAGTACTGCTAGGAATTAGAATTTCGACTATCTAAACTTCCAATCCGACTTATTGGAAGGTTGGCTCTGACTAGGATAGCAAATATTTTCGTTGTTTTGTGATAAGTATTTACGAAACGTAAATATTTTTTACACTTCACAATGGAGACTAAATCCATTGCCAAACTCATGCGAAAGCAGCAAACAAAAAGAAGCGAGAGAATTGAATTTTTATAGTTGCGGCATACGAGCACACGATGTAAAAAAAATGGAAAGAATTAAGAAGATTGTTAGTCGTATCTGCTTTTGAATGATGGAAATTACGATGTTATAGGTTAATATTTTTATTGCCCAAGCTCAAATTGAACTGAAACAATAGAACAACTCAAATAGGCATGGCGAATATAAAATTGTCCTGTTTGAGACGCAAAACCAAAGTGAAATCTGCTACAATAAAGGTATACTTCAATTTCACTCTCTGCCATCAAAGGTTTTATGATTGGATGTGATAAAAAATTCGTTTTACTTTGGCCGTAAAATAGATTTAGATTGAATTCTGGGTATGTTGGTTTCTAGCCTTCTGCACTGCAAGTGAAAGTTAACTTTCTCTTGGAATGAGTGCAGAGGTGCATTGCATTGCATTGTGAACAAACGCTGTTTGTTTTATAGGTGCTCTAAGAAGAGAGAAATAATATCATGAGAGAACAGCTTGTTGAGAGCTCAACAGGTAGCCAATCGAAGGTCTGAAATGCAGCTGGGAACCAAACCCCCAAAACCACTTTTCTTTCTGGTCCCAACCAGTCTATGAAATGAAATAGACTCATGTTTGAAGGAGATACATTTCAACCTGAAGAGCTAGAGCGCCCCAACTAAATGTTGTCGGCGAAGAAAGTAACATTGAAGGAAGGAAAGAGAAAAACATTTTTTCATTTATTGCAGATAAGCACAAGGGGAAACTTTGTTGCTGGGTCTTCTTCGGTTTAGGAATGATATCTGGGCTAAGCCTGTTGCTTTCTTTAAAAGTTACATCATAAATTGAGCAGTCCTCGGATAGAATTATAACTAGGGAGAAGATGCCTATAGTCATGTATGCATACTTCGACGTCGAAAAAAATTACAATGCCTGTCCTGAACAAAAA
This sequence comes from Hymenaphorura dentifera, assembly GCA_034699705.1. Taxonomy (NCBI): domain Eukaryota; kingdom Metazoa; phylum Arthropoda; class Collembola; order Poduromorpha; family Onychiuridae; genus Hymenaphorura; species Hymenaphorura dentifera. The sequence goes on from JAQGCM010001807.1 coordinate 12,365, forward strand.
AGTTTAGTTCAAGACTATTTTTATATTGTGAAAAATCTTTCTGGATTTTTCCAAGAAAGGAGCAGAGTATCTATGAAGGGAACCTTTATTGATTTCCCTCAAATACATACTTAGATACCTTGCACCGGGTGGGCAGATTGGATCTCTTTCCAGGCTGATTCATGGAAGGAGATCCTTCGAAATCTTGAGCGTGTAGATAACCTGCAGGATTAAATTGAACTTCTAGCCAATATTTTAACCTATCACCAATCTGAGTGAGACAAGCTCGCATGCCTTCGTGCCTTCTGAAACTCGAGATAAGCTGCAAAAGTAGCAATTAAGAGTTCCACTGAACTTGATGTGGAATGATAGTCTGTGTCCAGACTCTATTATTGCAGTTATCCATATTCAGTATATCATTTCCAGAATGACAAACTTTTGTTTAGCGAAGTAATGCCTTGATGTAATATGCAATCATTGTCACATTGTTTCTAATTGCTAATATCGGTAAATACTATTATCATTGAACGCAAAAATCATCTGAACTTGTTTAATGGGCCCTGCATTTAGTGAGGGTAGGGTTTCAAGGAGAAGCTTTGTTGGGAGTTTGGATAAGAATTGAAGATTTCCACCGCTAGCCTCTAGTAAGAACCTTGGATCTATTAGATGCACCTTGGATGAACTGCCCCTACAGCCTACATATTATGTCGTTGATGCTCAAAATCAGAGCAAAAGTCTAGCAACCCGGGTTAACTTCGAAAAACTTTCCGCTCTCTCTGGTGTGAGCTTAGTGAATGTACGGAAAGGATTCGAATAGTTGAGTTTACTCTCGTCGAGATGGTTGTTACATCAAGTAAGCTAGAATGGAATCATCTCCAGATTTTTTGGCGCAAAAGTATCGGTTACCACAGTTTCCGATAGAAATCGAGATAAGATGTTCACAGTTCCCAGCAGGCTTTCCCTAAGTTCTGTTCCGTATGACTTAATTGAATCTGAAGGCAATAATAATATTCATTTTGTGGTTAAGGGGCAGCGATCGATGATAAAATCAAATCGCAAAAATTGCTTAGCAACAGTGCAAATTATAAAACAAACATC
>JAQGCM010001808.1:0-13440 GCA_034699705.1 Hymenaphorura dentifera
GCATGTCCAAACTCAAAAATTCCACGGGCTTAACAAAAAAGAAACCCGTGCGTAGCACGGGTCCCACTGCTAGTATTTCGATAAAAGTAAAAGTCTCGAAACGACCTTCGCTAAATTGGTCTTTCTTTGATAATAAATTTTAATGCAAAGTACAGTTCTAGACTTCAGCTCACATTATAGATTATAAACATTGTGATTACAAGTCGTTTTCATCCAAAAATGAAATTGATTATAGATTTCTGCAGACAACATTCTCTCAACTTTACTTTGTTTATTTGACCGAGCCCAGACATGGTCAGAGTTAGAATTACAGTCGAATAAAAGGAGGTCCGCTGGCGCGGTTCCCTCTTGACTCTTGAGCATTCCAAAATGGGAAATATTTGTCTGGAATAAATTCATCGCTTGTCGTTTTGTTTTCCATTCCGCAGGATTTGGTAGGATCGCTAGATTCTTCAACGTTCGGAAAAGCCGTGGGATTTCCTACTTCAGTCACGCACTTTTTAGGACAAGTCAGAAAAATTCAGAATTGAAATATGCTGTAAATAAACTTTTCGGGTGAACAGTAACGTCTGCCAGGAAAGTAAATAAGTTTCTGAATTCCGATGACTACCTCATGTGTGCTTGTAAATCATTCATCGCCAAATCTATTGAAATTAATACAACGGAAGCCAACTTTTCATGGCGAACTTGGAAGTTGGAATTAATAGATGAAACATGAGAGTCGAAAAGAAAACTAAACTACGACGAACCCATACAAATTCACTCGAAGTCGCCCTCAACCCAACTGGTCAAAGACAGAATGATTTGTTTCTGGCTGAAAAAATCATTCTAAATTAAATTCAGTCACATTCGTATCCATTTCCCTATTCATGTGCCACTTTGTTGTTGAAAAGCTTGTTCAGGTTCACTTGGTCTTTGCTCAGTTGGATTTATTTGAATCAGTCCAGGCCTGCTCGTCCTGGACATGAGCCTTGCGGTAGTATTTCCTTGGGATTGGGAAAAAGCGAAAATAAAACTTTTTGGAAAAAGTTTCGTTTCGACTTTCTCCGATTCTCGACTTTATCGACTGTGACCAATTGAGAGTATTTTCTAATCGTAGTTGCGAAATCCGAAAGGAAGGAAGGTGAAGTGGTGAAAATGCGGAAGCCCAGGCGAACGATTCTTTGAACTCCAAGCGCCAGCTTCCCTGCTCAGCAAAGATGCCTGGAAGTGAAAGAGGACTTTCTCCACTTTCTCTTCCACTTTGCCGAAACCAACCTCCCGAATTCCGAGCAGAAGAAACTTTTGGAGAACTGTGGGGTAGATGTGTGCAGACTGCCTGGCTGGACTGCTTTGCTGGTGCCATATCCCACCGATACCCGGTTCCCGAGAGATGAGAGCTGAACTGACTGAATAGGGAAATCGATTTGGCCCTGGCTCCCTGGGTCCTTTCTCCTGTACAATTCAGGCTGGGAAGAGAAAGCTATCTCATTTTATCCATGATACCCGCATCCCTTGCTCTTGCTCTGCTCTCCTGCCTTCCAGCATTCATTCTGGAGAAAGGAGTGCTTTGCCCGAATCCCGAATCCCGACTTTCTCCACCAGCGAACTGGATTGCTTTTCCTTCCAAAAAACCAAAGGCTGGCTGTCAGTCTGCTTCTACACTTCACTTGCACGCTCAGCTCAAAACGATTGTCCTGGATTTCTTTCCAACCGTGTTCGTTTCGCTGACTCAACTTCTTAACACACGGGTTTCGTTAGAAATCGTTAATAATAGTGTCATTTCACTCATTAAATTTTCTTCCGACGACTCCTCCACAAACCACTACTAGTCTTCATTTGACGCTGTCAGGGTAAAAAAGCCAGTGCACGCATTTCATTCCAGCCCTAATTCTGACTTACTAGTCGAGAAAAGGTTCCAACTATTTTGACAGCTCGAACTCAAATACTCAACTTTAAACACACTGTACAATAAAACTTACGTAATTCTTCAGCCAAGGGTTCTTAGTAATTCTAGGTACATCTAACGAAATCAGGAAACTTACCTATACATATAAACGTGTACAAGACCGAAATTTTGGGTGCAAAATAAAATTCAATTCAAAATATCAAATATTCTCTATAAATTCAAAAAAACTCAGTGTTCTAGCTAACCAATTTGCTCAATATCCAAGAAAATAAAAATGACATACTGGGCGAGTTTACTTCCGCAAATATTAAAGAGAAAGTCGTGTGAAGTGGAGCGAATCAAAAGATATTAGGTCGATATACGATACTTGCATTCCAAGTAGGACTCTTTTCACTTTTAGCATAAATAAAAGTTGGATTTTTGCACGGGCAAAGGCGTGTACCAGTCAGTGTCAGCCTTTAACCTTGGCTGAGCTTCTTTTCATACGTACGATACTCGATTGTACAACTGAACGAAAATATTTAGCAACTCTGTGATTCTTAAACAATCAGCTCTTGAGCTATATAATTACTAGAACTAAAGGCTTTTGCAATATTCGAATTATACGTAGCAAGTGTACCTTTTTGTAGCCAACGACTCTGTCTGTAGTAGTCCATAGTCACTCATAATGTATACTCTTTTTAATTAACTTTAATGATACATTTGTCTTGCTTACGCATCGGTGTAGTCGAGTCCACACATTTTTGGTGGATTTGCTGTCTTTCCTCACTCATAATCGTATTTATTGCCAGTGTCTGTCGATAAAAGTTTTTGCAACCTGTTCGTTCAGACGTGTTCCTAACTGTATGCAAGAGACCTCCTCATAACTTAATCATAATTTCATCAACTAGATTATTTTGTTGTGAGCTCTGCGTGTGGCAAAAAAAATATTATAAGTCTTCCACTCTCTGGAGAACACGGACAACTTAGAACTTAATCATACCTGACAATTCATGAGTTTCACAAATTTGTTTACGGAATGACAACTGAATCAGAAATGTGCAACCAGGTGAGTCAAGCTTTGAGTTCCTCTCATATTGCATGTCGTGTTCATCTGAAAATACGAAGAATTTCTCCTTTCTGTGAGTAAAATTTCGATCAAATCCGAACCAAATTATGTCCTTGTCCTTCCTAACACAAAAAGCCCATACTTTAAAAAAAGTGCTCAAGTATGTTGTATTTGGAATGGGATTTCGAAGGATCAGGCTGTCAGGTCTTGAGCCAGTCCTTGAGGCTACATTATTGAATTTCTTGGCACACGCTTTCCTGGTCTGATGGTTGGTTAATCGTGTCTTCGTGTCGTGAAAGAGTTGTTGACAAATGAAGACGTTCCCCGTCCGCGGTCAAGAATTAATGAAAATACTAGAAAAGCACGATGCGTCGAAAGTCGAAATGAAAATGAACTTGATTCCCGCTCACTCTTATTCATTCATGAAATGTTTATGTAGTAGTTCCCTAGTATCCCTAGTCTTGAGCACTAAAGAATTGGACGCATTCCAAACCAATGTTTGACAAAAGGGAAAAGCCGACAAAAAACATACCAATGGTCGTGGTGATTCGATGCGTGAAAACTATAACCAGTCGTTAGTCGAATCCAACAGTTGGTGTGGGAGAGTCACGCAATTCACAATAAATTTGTAATTCAGCTGGCTGTTTTCCTTTGTTATTTTGAGGAGAGAGTAGTAGTAGTAGGTGAAAGTCAGATTCTTCCTACGGCTTTTTGGGACAGAATATGGGAAAATGCTGTGGGACCAAGAAGCGTTAGAAAATCGAATGACAAAAAGTATTAAGTCAATTAACAGGCTACTAACGCTAACCTATTACGATTTTTTACCGCTCATGTAATTTGCCCGATTTCTTAGAACTGTAGTGAATTCATGATTTTTCCCCGCCTCCAACAACTGGAGCAACCTGCAATAATTGGTGAAGTTTGGCTTGAGTTTTGTGTTTTCGATAAACGGTGCCGACTGCTCTGTTTCGCTATTTGGCAAGTGAAAGTATGGGATGTTTCAGCATCTGTTTGATACTGCAAATACATTTTCTAAGTAAAAAATAATTTTTGTGCCCATTCTGTGGCACATTATATCGACGTAATTCTTTACATTAGAGATTCTTTTCGGTATTGCATTTTATAAGGCACATAGATTTAAGTTTACAATCGGCCAAATTTGGCGCAACAAGAAACAACTGCTTTTCTATTATTGCGTACTGAATTACATGCTTGGAATAAATGCACACATGAGTGGACACTTAAAAAATACATCTATGAAAAACGTAGGCTTAAATGAGATTCGCATATTCGCCTCAGATGGTCGAAACGGAGCCAGAAATTCCCTAAATGGACCTTGAAGATTCTCTGCGCAAACATTGCAGATGAACATGCTAGTTTTTCTGCATTTCTCTACTTTCTTTATAGCACTTCTTGATTCTCCTTAGCACCACTTCCTTCCTGTCACAAATGGTAAAATGGTTCTCAAACTTATTTTGTTTATAACTCTCATGGGAAAACCTACTTCCAACTATCCAATTAATCCAACACTCTGTGGACTCAGAGTGGCAGAGTCATAAATTGTTGAAGAAAAAGTAGAAGTAGGCGAGGATACTCCATATTTTATTATAAACTCAAAAATTGTCCAATGATGCGGCATTCAATTCGTTTAAAAACAAAGATTGCTTTAAATTTCCAGGTCATTTTAGCTGATGATCCGTCAAAGGAGCGTACTTATCCGTCTGAGCGAATTCTCCGGGCGATTCCACGCGTCGGACAATCTGTTAACATTGCCGTTGAAAGATTTGTTACGGTCGGAGAAGCTATTGCCGATGACAGCAGTGACGTTATTCGTCCCCAAATGTATACGGCTTGCCAAGAAGCTCGGGCTGCAGGTTTGTACATTTTTTATTTACTCAGTAGTGGTGTCGTTTTCTGTGAACTAGAAACTAGCCAAGCCAATTCCAAGAATTTCGCAACAGATTCCAATTAGCTGAAGTTTTTTGCTCTGCTGGCCAACGCTCAAGTTACTGACTGCCTATGCTACAGAAATGCAATGGTTAACTCAATTACGATCGCTTTCCTCCCACTAATTTATAGGAACTGCCATCGAAAAATTATGTGAGCCCACCGGGGAGGAAATCGGTCATGGTATTCCAAGGGCTGTATCGGATCGAGCTACAATGATAAGATCAGCCAGAAATCTCTTGGCCGGAGTGACACGTGTTCTTCTTCTAGCTGACAATGTGATCGTGAAGCAATTCCTTCTGGCCCCCGACAAGGCCAGTTGAACTTATTTTTACTTACTTAAGTATTTTTGCTTCGAATCGAGTGTGCCTGCCAAAATCCTAGGCCAGAATATCTCACGCTGACCGGCTAAGAATTGATCCGAAAGGTTCTAGGTCAGACAGTGCTGACGATGGTAAGTTTTGTAAGTAGAGAAAAGTAACGACTCTTCTGAGAATCACCCCAATTCCAGACCAAATCGCATGTTGTTTCTAGCTTGGTATTAATGAGAATGGTGCTCTCATATATCGTCTCCTCGACCTTAATGAAGATTAATTCAAAAATTTGAAGTGTGCCATGTTTTTGCCCTGAATTAGATGGTGACTAGAATGGTTTCGGTGGCTAACTTCACCGAGTTTGTCAAATCATTTAGCCATTTTGGACTGGAAATGATGGAGCTTGCACTTTTAATTGGTGACAAAGACGCTAGCCTTAACGATGAAAGACGAAGGGCTCAGATGGCTGCAGCTCGTCTTGTCCTCCAACGCTCAACCCTTGTGTTACTCAAATCAGCAAAGGTAGAAAATCCTCTTCTTTTTTTGCAAAATGTCTTGGCAAATAAGGTATGAAAATGATATTAGTTTGGATATGATCATTTTTCAAATAATAATTACGAAGAAACTCTTTTCCCTTTACTTTTTATCTTGATGGGAATCTTCATCGTGGTAATTTGCAATTCCGGTGTGATTCGATAGAACTTTGGAAGTTGAATTAGGGCAGTCCGAAGCCGTAACTTTGAGTAGATCGAAGTCATAAAAACGACCGTAGAAATCTTGGTCAATATTTTCTAGCGTGTGTTCTCCTAGATTTCCTATGCACCCCCAAGTCCCAGCTTTACAAGAATTTCGATTGAGCTGAATTACCCTGTTAGGTTTGGATAGCAGACATTCTCGGTAGGATAGGATAATGGGGTAAGATCCGAGTGAACTCCCAAACTTTTTTTTCTGGCTCTTGTCCAACTTCAAGTCCTAAGTCTCCTAAGCACTATTGAAAATTGAATGCTGTTACATGTTACTTTTTCTGATACTTTCTTTGGTGGTGAAAGCAGAATTCCAACACGGCCTTATGAAATAAGAAACTTTATTCTGCACTTCATTATAAGATTAATTCTTTCCTTGCGGTTCCCAGAAATTTTTCACAAAACTAGTCGAGTGAGCAACCGACAAAGTACAATGGAGGCAGTCTTTCTTTTCTGCCTACCTTGCAGAAAAATTGGATTAATTAATTGCACCCTTGAAAACATGTTCAACGACGCTGCTAAAGGACTCGAATGAAATTTCGGCGGTATTTTCGGAGGAACTGTGACAAATGGCCAACATTCGTCTCTCCCTTTCATTTCTCTCGTCTATAATTTAGACGCTCGACCACATTGTCGTCAGTGACGATTCTGCTGACCATCCCAAATTGTTTTATTGATGAGCTCGAATTCTACACTTTTACGATGCGTGAATAATGTATGTCACCAAAGTCGGGACACCCAGGAGTGATCACCCCTGGGTGCTGCCGTTTGTTTGTCTAGCAAAATGTTTACCAAACTTGAAGATTACTCCGACTCAGTCTTTGGGTTCGTGGTTGATTTCATGAGCTCAGGATTTATTAACCCTTCTGAGTCGGTGTTCGTCCAGATTATTCTTTCAAGTTCAACATGCGAAGTGTGACACAACACGCGATCCTAGGGTGTCCAAACACACACACTAACCCATGCATAGAACGACTCAAATTGGGCGTGCCCCGAATCTAGTGGCGAAAACAAAACCGCATCTCGTGCCGTACCACCCGCCGAGAAAATCTCATAAAGTCAGAAGCTATAGATTAAAGTGACAATCTAGGCGTTGGCAAATAAGAAACTTTTTTCAAATTAGTTTTTCGACCAATAATTATTTCCTACAAACAGGCCATAATTTACGAGAATAATATCAATAAGGTCAGCTGTGGTTGAAATTGATTTGGCGGATTTGCAATAAATGTCCAATAAACTTTTAGAAACTCATCGGCCAGCTCTTTCTAGCTTCATATTTGCATCCAATTTTGTTTGGCATAAATAAAGATAGCATTAGTTTTGTGGACAGAAGGACCACGCCCATCGTTGACATGAAAATGAACGACTCCCATGCTCTGAATGAAATTTAGAAGCTATTTGAGATATTTAGAGTCTAATTTCACTTCATTCGACCCTTGGTAGAATGGATTGCTCTCGATTTGGTCTTTTTGTCCTTTTTAACAAAAGAAAGTAGAAGTGAAAGTGCCAGAGAAAGAAAACTAATAGAGTACTTCGCATTCTCGACACAATTTCAAATCTATTTTATTGGTTGGTTCAATGCGAGAGATAGAGAGATCTCTACCAAATTACTTTCTTTTTGTGTAGTAGGATGAAACGTGCTTTCCTTTGGCTCCGTCTCCAAGTGGGACAACAAAATTGCATTTATTTTATCAATTATTAAAATGTTTTCAGATGGGTGACACTCTATTCGTTTTTTTATGATTTAAATTCGTTTAGACATGTTTGCAACATCCCGAGTCGGCTTCCGCTCGAGAGAATCGTGACACTGTGTTCTGCCAAATGCGAAGAGCCATGGACTTGATTCACTACGTTGTAAAGGAATGCGTAAAGGATTCTGCGGACTCTCTCGTAAAACTTTCTTCTACTTCCCAAATCCGTCGCCAATCCAAAGAGGTACATAAACAAAATATAAGCTCACAATTTCTTTCCACGACTTGAACCGCTTATTAAAATCGATTCGACATTCCAAACCGCAATTTTGGAGCAACTAGGGAATTCGGATTTGTTTGAGAATGCAAAATCCAAATCCACTCTCAGGATGGATTCTCTAGTCAAACGTAATAGTAAAAACTAAAGCAGTTCATCAAGAAAAGTGACACGTACAGATCCTCGCGGAACTCTCAAACCGGTTCTTCCATTCCATCGTATTTGGAACAAAACTTTTTAGAATAGTTCGCTTGGGGAAACGTTATGGTATTTGGGAAGACATATTCAATTTTATGTCTCTTTGAATTGATGACACTTTTGAAGAATGAATAATATTTAGGGCTGGAAAATAATGCGGAAAAAATTAACCTACTCCCTTCTAATTACTTGAACCCGAACAACTTTGCAACTCTTTTGTGACAACAGTCATTGTAATAAATTGCATTGTTGTACTCCTAGGATATTTGGGAGGCAAATCACACTCTCGGCGGGTCCTTGTGTTCATTTCTTGATCAAGTGGAGGTTACTAAAATGACTTCAGTCGGTCCCCAAGCTAGAAAGGATCTTCCAGCGTCATTGGAATTCATACTGGAACGAATCCAGGTAAATTCGCTCTTTTATCGTTTCAAGTTGTGGTTGCGGTTTAATTTGTTAACTGACACTGCCAAACAGCCTTCACAACTTAAATTTCGGTACTCAATGCATAATTTTAAATATTGCTAAAAATTCTTGTCGGAATTTCTAGGATTTTACAGACTCGGCTTACACTACTCATGAACACAGAGAAAACATATTGCTACTCTGCGATAGGGTCAGACTGGAACTAAATCAACTGCTAAGAGCTGGATTGATACGGGTAAGAAAATTTTCCTTGTTGGTTCTCAGCAATTATTTTCTGTTTAGTCCTCTACAATTATCGGATTTAAGTGATTAAAACCACCGGGCGGTTCGCTTTTGTGCTGTTTTGATCGATTCGTCTTTGACTAATTTGTAGCAACAGCAGCAACAATTACAAGCCAATGAACAAAAAGACAGCCCTTGCGGCGAATTAGATCAAGCTCTCGACGACACACTGAACTCAATTCGTGAGCTTCGAGCCCAACTTCAAAATACAGCGATTTTACAAGTAAGACAGAACCTTGACATTTTGCTTAATTTCTCACACTCTCCATTAATAGTAAGGACAATGGAGCTAGAGTTCATAAAATTGCCACTAACATTACCACATCCCGAGTTTCACATGCAAATTCTGACATTCTGATTGTAAGTTCTGAAATGTCAAATGTGGATGCGGATTGCATGAAAAGAATGTCCAAATGGGTTCTCCAATGATAATAATATTCAAATACCGTAGATTGTCAGGATGGAATGATAGGACTTGTTTTATTACCAGGAACTTATTCGTCATCCCTCTGGGGAATTACATTTTGCCCGTTTCGCACAGTCGAAGCTCAAGGAACAATTGAATTATCCCATTTCCCAATATTCCAATCGTCTCTTCTTTGCACTCTGCATTGATTCTCTTCTCAAGTATAATTTGATGAGTCTTTTCAGCAGCACTGCCCAAATTCACTCACATTACATTTCGACTCGACTTCTATTCTATTCTCTCTAGTCATTTTCGATATCAGCATGCATGTCTGTCACATTCTCGCATTCCTTTTCTGCTATTCCGAATTCCTCGCAAATGCAATTCCCAGAGTCGAAGTCCCCGGAGAGGTTTAGGAAACGGAAGCAGGCATACCGACTGCCGTCAGACAGCAGAGGATCTGAAGCAATTTTACGCATATATTTACTTCCCTTTTCGATTTGATGCTCCAACCACATCGTTTCGTTCGACCAGACTGGCACCATTTCGAAATGTCGACATTTCGACATGCTACTTTTGTTATGGCCTTAGAACAAAAGTTCTTTACGGCTTTGCTCCAATGTATACGTATGGAAAAATAATTTCGAATTTGGGTTTCAATTTTGAACCACAGAACATACAGAAAAAGGAATACGTAATTTTCGATCAAATTCTACATCTATGAGAACATCAAACAAAACAATTCTAGAAATCCACAAATGGCAAAACTTAGATAAAAAAGTTCACAAAGAAGAGCATAACTTGATGTGGGACACTTGGCAGAATATGCATTTGGTCAATGAGTGAGATTAAAAATTAATCATAAAATATTTCAGGCTTCTGATGTGATACGGTCGTCCAGAGATGCAGCAGAATTAGTTTCGAGCTTACGGAACGCGGCTCTGACGACGGATTCAGAGCGCCTTGAGGAAATCTCCGATAGCTTCTCAGAGCATTTGGATCACACGCAAGAAGTAATAAATCCGAAAATCTTTAGAGTTTATGACATTTTGCTTATAGTTATAACCAGGATTGGGACTGACATTTGCTTAAACTACGTCATTTCATTAGGTGTGCAAACTATTACGACATATAAGTCCGACTGTTGCGCTCCACGTTCGAGCCAAATATACTGAAATCAATTTGAGAATATATGGACCGCAACTGGCCGTCGCATCCCGCACCTTGTGCGCCAATCCAACGTCAAAATCAGCAAAAGACAATCTAGAAATATTTGTGGAAATGTGGAAATTACTTATGGAAGATGTCCAGAACTTAAGCAACGAAGTAACAGATGCTTGTCAAAGCGCTTCCGGAGATAAGCAAGTTTACACGTCTTTGCCAAGGCCTGGCGTATGTACTCAAGTTTCGATTTAATGTAAAAATAATCTAGTCTAGGATTGAAATGTACCTTCTTTTATGATTTTTCTAGAAGCATGGCACAACTCAAAAACCTTTGAAAGCTGTCAAACTAGATTCGGAGGTGAGCGATACGTATGTACTCTTTGGACCGAAACCGAATAATCAATTTTTATATTTCAAACTCAAGGCCAAAGCTAGATTCCAGCTTAGGAATCTTTTCTACAAAAGCAATTATTCCGAGTGCATAGTTTAGAAAATGCGAAAATCGAGTCTAATTATGGTCAATTGGTTTTTATTTCTTAGGAGCAAGCGAAAATTGCAGAAAGTGGGTTGGAAATGAAAATGTTGACATCGGATCTTGAGGCAGAAACCGAGAAATGGGGGCAACAGAATACCCCTGATGGAAATGGAAACAACGATATTGTCAATAGAGCAAAGACTATGTCTAACATGGCCTACAACATGTATCAGTTCACAAAAGGTGAAGGGGCACTTAAGACAACACAAGACCTTTTCACCCAGGCCGAATACTTTGCTGAGGAAGCAAATCAGCTCTATAAAGTCGTCAGACAGTTTTCCTACACGGTTAGTTTTTAATAGTGTGGAACAATCTCTAAAAACAAACGACCTCATTTTATGAGCAAGAGGGCGGACCGCAAAAGTTTTTCCTTTTTTCGGTCTTAAGGTGTGTTAAAATTGTATTGCTTGGAAAATAGGTGCCAACGAGCACAGATAAGAAGACGCTGTTGGAAAAAGTTGACGAAGTCCCGACTCGAGTCCAGCAACTACAATTCAACGTCAAAACGCCAACCGTAGGGAAAGCAGGTAAGGCGTGACTTATGCATAAACAACTTCAATGCCATTAGTCCTAGTCGATCCTACATTTCCAGATTTCATTTAATGCATTAAAAAATATTTATTTTCAGCCACTTTCACCAAAGTTGACTCTGTCATTCAAGAAACTAAGAATCTTATGAATGTGATCTCTAAAGTTGTCACCAAAGTGCACGAGTGCGCTTCCAAAGTAAGACTAAACTTCTTAAATCTTAGCCCTTCGGGCCATTTTTAAGTTTATCTAATTCTTTGGCACTGACAAATTTCGGCCCCTACTTGTGTGGGATTCCCACAATTCCAAGCGTATTCAGAATGCCATGCCCATTCCTGTTTGCAGAAAGAAAAGCTCTTAATTCCAATCTCTGACACAATTTTAAAATGTTTGAAATTTTAGTACAAATTGGATTTCCGAGGTTTATCACCGAAAGGGAGGAATTCGCCATTCAATCGGTCTGAGAATGAGGAATTGAGCGGCGGTGCCGGAAGTGGTGAATCCAAGGGAGGAGGGGGGACAAGCTCGGATGGCAGTATGTGACAATACGGTATGGCCAGACGGGCCAGGCAACCAGATGGACGGAGTCGAACACGAGTCTCTTTCTTACTTTTTTAACCTTTGCAAAACATTACAAACAATAATACCAACTCAAGACATCACCATTTGTACAATATCAACTCGAATAAACAAATCAAATATTTTTTATATGCTTGCATGAATTCAAACATTTTGTTCCAAATTATTACAAGAATATTGTAACATTGTTAATTTGAAGAAACTACGTATCAAAATGATGATCTTTCAAATTTGTTATTAACACTTTTAATGGGTTTTTGGGATCAACGAGTTACTTTTTATTTACGTAGCTTTGCTAATCTTTAGTATGCCTGGAATCTAAACATCACGATGAACTACAGAATTAACAACCTAAGTTAATTCTCTCGTAATGTCTTCCAGGTAGTACCACTATCATACCCACTGACCTCAAAAACTCAAAACTTGCTTGTTGAAATCATAACAAGTAGGTCCATCGAATTTGTCATTTAAAAATTTGGCCAGGTCGGCCCTGTGAAACCAAAATCCAAAATCTCGGGTTAATTTGTGTGCTTATTTCTAGTTTCTGCATCATTTCCATTTCATGGCACGGAAAACATTTTCCGCATTTATCGAAAAAATCAACCTTGTTTTTGACAAATTGACAAATCATAATTTTAAAAGTTAGATAAAATATGATGATTGACTGTATCGTTTTCCCAAAAAAAACGTGATCGGGGGTCGACCACGAAGCTGGAAAGTGCTTGAAATGGTAAAACTCGAAATCAATATAAAAATTCACCCCGGATTTTGAAAGTATCACTGGCCAAATTTTTAGGTTTCGTATGATGTCATATGTTTCAAACAATTTCAGCACTCAAATTTTGAGTTTTCTGAGGTCAGAGGAGGTGGCACGTACCTGGAAAAAAATGTGAGAGCTCTGTGCAAAATTAGAATAGGTTGAGCTTCCCTTGTCAGCCTTGCAAATTATTTCAACTGCAGGACGACATAAGTTTTCGGCTAATATTGAAACCTGCATTTGCAAGTTGTAGAAGCAGGATATGAACAATTTCAGAGGTTTTGGCCTTGGGTATTGCATAAACTGCAAATCCAATATTCTAAAGTTTCCCTTGTGAACCATTTAGAAAGGGCTGGGCTGCAGATAAGGCCAATGCTGTTGATGTAAGCCTAAACTGCTTCGAACCCGCGACCCTGCAGGTAATCTCACCAGGTTTCAAGCCGTAATTGCTATAACTAAGCATTAACAAATAACATGAAATTCCATGCCCCTTCGGATTTCCTGATTAATAGCGACAAAGTTGTAAGCTTCTGTCACATTCCGTCCAGTTCTATTTTGCGTAGCAGGTCATTTCCGAGAAAATATTTCCGAGAAACCCATTTCCGAGAAAACTTTTCCGAGAAAACTTTTCCGAGAAGACATTTCCGAGAAAACTTATCC
>JAQGCM010001809.1:0-13439 GCA_034699705.1 Hymenaphorura dentifera
AACTTTACCCAATACCCCGCCGAGTTGAGGTGCAATACCCTCGGCTCTGGCAATTTTTGCAGACTCGCAAGAGTCACAAAATCGAATCAAAAAATAATTTTGTAGGTTAAAGAGTTCAGCGGCCTAAAAAGTTGAAAAATTTGATGTTGGAGAAGAATTTTTCCTTTCTGATCTATTTTCGGAGAAGTCGTTATCATATCTACGAAATTGTCATGTTTTGCCCAATTTTTTATGAGCTCGCTTGTGAAGTGATTCTAAAATTTGAGGAGATGTGATGTAAAAAATCAGAAAACTTATTTGTGCATTTCGTACTTGTGAGTTTAGTTTGAGGAAGTTTGTGCAAATCTAAATCTAATGGATAGCAAGAATGTGCAAAATGTTTTTGCATCTTCGTTTTACGAATGTTGTTTTTTTTGAGCGAAAAATTGATGCAATGTTTTCCAAATCTTCTGTGGGTTGTTCATTAAATATTATTATTCATTAGTTGGAATTCAAATTTTTAGTATTCTTATAGTTGAATTTTTTTTTGTCGAAAAGAAAAGAAACAAAGTCAATGGATGAAATACAAACTTCCGAGAGTCCGAGACATTTTGAAAATTCAGAGTTTATTCAAACTTAAGCCGTGCGCATATGAATAACAAACCAACCAATCACCTAACTGAATAACAAAACATGAACAGAAATTAGATTGAAAATTAGTTAGATGGAAGTGGACCCGTTAATTTCCAAACCTCAAAATTTCACTTGAAAAATTCTCTTTAGATTTTGTGGAAGTTTTACTGACTTTTATCGTAGCGCTGCGCTGCAATATTTTTTTTAGCTCGTTTCACGATCATGCCTGCAACACCAGGTACAGGTGCGTGGCATTGTGTTTATAATTATAAAACGATGATCGCGAAAAGAACTTCAAACAAATTGATTCCAGAATAGTGAATTAAAAGCAAAATGAAATGCCCGAAGAAAAATTAGGCTGATTTTGAGTTGAAAAGGGTTCAAATTAGAGGCGCCTGGGTTGTAATTTGGTCATCCCATAACAATCCCAGCAGTCAAAAATCCAGTGACAACGCGATTTTGTCAAAATAGAAGTTGCTGAGTACATTCTGTCGATTATTACGTGGCTGGGTAAAGATTGAGCCCCGCCCCAAAGATTGAACAATGTATTGAAGAATTGGGCACTTGCGCTATTGTTGCTAAAAGATTTTGCAATTTAAGCCTTCAATGGGTGATGCGGGCGGTGTCCATAGTGTAATAAAATAAAACAGAGGTGAACCTGCAGTTCAGTTCAGTTGAATTGGTGCAGTAGAACAATTCTCTGAACATTTTTTATCACTGCCTCCGTTTGACTTATCAGAAATTGATTTGATAAGATTAGTTTTTTACTGTTGAAATTAGCGGTACGGATTGCGGTGGAGTCAAATTATTATCGTGAACAAAAATTATGTTGGGAAAGGGGACAGACAGAGATCAGCACAACACCTGTTATTTGCATACTGTATTCGTATAACATTGTAATTCTTGTACTTGTACGGTGTTTGATTGAGACCGACCAGGCAGACGAGTCATCAATTATTTAATTGGAGTTAATAATTCTGATAGGCAATTTACAATAAAAAGCTCATAAATCTAAAGCCTAGAAATCGAACTCATCAAAGACCACGCGAATTACAATTCAACGGAATTCAATTGTCAATTATTCAATGAGATTTTGAGTATTCATTTCATTTGACACTGGCGACTGGCACGGCCGCGTACAAGTTTGTTCGTCAAGTCATTGCATTGGGGCCAGTTTGTTTTGCAAATAATTAAAAATTATTTTGGTATTGTTTTGCTTGCTGGGCGATCTGGTCAAAATGTTTTTGCTGAAAACTCAATTGCAGCAAAGGTGCTCTGTTCTACTCGTTTTATTTTTTGCTGCTACTAATTTGAGCCAAGGATTGAAATTAAACAGCAATGGTGGCTACGATCTTACCGTCGCCATTGACCTAAATGCACAGCCAAAGGGGTCGAGTTATATAGCATCCGTAGAGGTTGGTCTGCAATTTGCACTAAAATTGCGCTGTAAGATTATTTATAAATTGACAGATATTTTGACAATTTTTAGGCTGTGTTCTCAACCCTTTCAAGCCGCCTATTCTTAGCTAGCCGTGGAACATTTTTTATTCAAAGTGTAGCAATTGTTGTCCCACCAACTTGGACTTCAGAGGATGAAGAAGACCCCGTCGAAGCTGATGCAATAGCTGGGCAGTAAGTTTGAAAAAAGTCGCAAATTTAAAAACAAATTTAATTTGCTGAGGGAATGAAAGATAATTTAATTATCAGGTTCTGAATTTGTTGGTCTGTCAATTGAATGACAATAGGCAATGGTGGGAACAACAGATGCTGATTAGCAAATGATATAGTTTTATTCGAGGTACTTATAGGTAGGATTTGCAGCAATTTAAATGCAGAAATTGTGATGAAATTGGGGGCTAGCAATAATTTCTTATCAATTTACTGCCAATTCAATTCATTGTCAATTTGTTGACCCGATATTTTGCCCAATCAGGTAGTGCAAGCATTCATGGCATGCTCAAAATTCCAGCCGAATTAGCTCAAGGCTCGAATTAAATTTATTTTGTTTATTGCACACCTCTTTTAATTCACATTGGGAAAATTCGTAAACTACTGCCGCTGCTTTCAATTGAAGTCTTGTTGAATTCCTGGAAAAAAAATTCCGCACAGCTTCACTAATTTTGTTTGTAAACACAGCAATAATGAAATTAAAATTCTACAATGTTATTCCAGTGAATCTTTTGGAACTTCGGACATCCGAATTTCTGACGATTATGTTGCTCCTTACGTTGAAAATCCTAACATTTGTGGGCATCCTGGACAATTCATTCAGTTTCCAACAGATTTCTTTTCGAGAAGAAATGATGGAGAATATGGAGAAGCATGTAAGAAAACTATGCCGATTAGCGATGGCCCACTGATTTTGGCGGAGAATTTCTTGTCAAGTTTGACCAATTTTACATTTTTCCAAACAGGGAAAGCTTTGTTAACACAATGGGCTCGGTTTCGTTGGGGTGTTTGGGAAGAGCATGGGATTCCTGGCAATGATCGGTTCCCGTACTTTCACAAGGAATCTCCAAAATCAAGCAGTTGGACAACGACTGGATGTTCGAATGTCGAAATCTTGGGAAAAGTTTTGGACAAGTAAGAACTAAACTTATAAGTGAAATTCCAAAATTTTTGACCACAATTCACAATTTTTTGTCTTTTTTTGTTTTTGTCAGATTTGGAGATGCGCACACTTGCGACCTTGCAGATGAAGAAATGGCCGACGATTGTAGATTCATACCTAGCCACGACAACTCTGCAACCTCTTCACTCATGCACTTTCACTTCATGGAATCAGTCACAAATTTTTGCGATGAGACCACTCACGTTCGCACGTCTCCTAATAAGCAGAATTTATTTTGCGGACACAAAAGCGTTTGGGAAGTCATTCGGCAAACCCCAGATTATGGGGCCGTGACGAACCCGATTTCAGGAAATTTCATACCACCTGTCCAATTCAAAACGATCAGCTTGAACGAAGGTCCAGTTCTGTATGTGTTGATGGACAAAGGACAACCAGACGTACGGTGAACGGTGCAATTTGTGAATTTTGCTTTTGATTTCGCAGTTCAAAATTTTGGATGTTGGCAATTTTTGTCCGCAGATACCGTCAGTCGTGACGAAACTCAATAGAAATCTGGCCGAACTTTTTGAGTCACCGGCGGTGTTGTCGACGCTGGCTTCACTTGGGACATTCCCGAGCAAAACTAGCGGCGGGAGCTACGTTGAAGAGCAGGTGGGCTGGACAACTGTTTCTGCCAACAAAGACGCATTCATTAGGTCAGTGATTTCGATAAGGCTTTCGAAATTTTAAATTTTTCTGAAAATTCTATCTTCACCACAGAGCTGTGCAAGCAGATCCAGGGATTGGAGCACCAACCAATCGGGACTTTGGGCTCGCGATTCTGGAAGCTGTCAAAAATATCAAACAGATGAGCCCACCCGGCGGTGCTGTTTTGCTCGTTGTCAAAGTCGGAGCTGGAAGAAACAGTTTCGGTAATTTTCGGGAAAGCATACTTGCTCGATTCGCTAATTTTTAAGCAAATTAAATTTTTATATTTGCAAATTTTCAGGAAACCTTTCGTTCGAAGAAGATGTCCAAGCAGAACTTTTGAATTCGCCGATCAAGTTGGTTGTGGCTGAGCTTGAAGTTGGCAAAACTGCGCCTTATGTGAACCTTGTATCCCTCACAGAACGAGCTGGCGGTCACCACGTGTTGGTCACTGGCTCAAATATTGACTCTCCGATAATCCAGGACTTGATAGCCTACATTGGAACAATTTTAGGAGACCCGATTCTCCCAAATGGAAATTCGATTCTTGTGAGTTGAAATTATCTTTCAGCTGTAGGTTTCAGGAACTAATTGCACAATTCGGCCTGTCTAGATCTACAAAGGTCCGGTGGCACCATTTAGCATTGTTCCAATTTATCTACGCCCTCATCTGACCTCCATACGATTCACCTTGACAGTCCCAGACAGTGCAAACATTGCATTTGTTTTGGAAGAAGGTGCAGTTGAGGAAGTCAGAGCAGAGTGGGATGAGACAGTTGATCCCGGCAAACGAAAAGTGCTTGCAGGGAACTTGGCAATCAGCGACGCCATTGTTGTAAGTTTGAACAACAATGAGCAGTATTGAAGCAAAAATGCTCCAAAATTGTATTAGTGGTATTTGTAATTGTGTTGGCGCAGGATGGAAAGATATGGAATTTTGAGTACTTTTGTCGAGGGGGTTGTGACTCCATTGTGGGGCAGGTTGTCATTTCTGGAACTTACAAGAATGTGGTGGACCCAGACATGGAAATTGTTGGTATTAGCGCTTACACTTCAGCAGTTGAAAATGTTGCTGACATGAATGCGACCAAAGCGAGTGACACTCCGTTCTCAGTATTCGCTAGAGTAAGAAATATTGCACATTTTGCAAATTCGATCGTTGTACGAAATTACTAAATCCGGTAAATCCACAAAATCGCAATCTTGATTTCTCGTCGCAGGTCAGTTTGAAAGGAGTACCGGTCACGAATTTAATTGTTGAGTCACATCTTGGACAGCCTGGAGTCCAAGAAAGCTGGAACTTAGCGATGGTCGATGATGGTCTCGGAAGCCCAGACTTGGTCAAAGGCGATGGAATTTATTCTGCAACATTTATTCCTCCAGCAGACGGATCTTATCACGTATCCGTGACTGTCATTAATGACCAAGTGCGCCCAGTTCCACCGACAGTCCGACTCCTCCCAATTGATCA
This sequence comes from Hymenaphorura dentifera, assembly GCA_034699705.1. NCBI lineage: Eukaryota > Metazoa > Arthropoda > Collembola > Poduromorpha > Onychiuridae > Hymenaphorura > Hymenaphorura dentifera. The sequence goes on from JAQGCM010001809.1 coordinate 5,343, forward strand.
AAATCAGTTAATTGGCTGTGCTACGGGAGATTGTCAACCAACAAGTTTGTCCAAATTGTTTGAAACCAGCGTAGACCTGCCAGCCCCTGTCACATTTATTAATCGAGCACTTTTCCTATCTGGAAAACCTTCAAGAATTAATGATTTGCAAATCTTTTTTGAGGACAGCCCGACGACTGGCATTCGGCTTCAGTTTACATCACCTAAATTGGTCGATGCGGACAGCGTTTGTAAGTTTCCTAACAATGCAAAATATTGCAAAAAGTAAAAACAGTTCGGGAGTTGGAATCAGCTACGTTTGATTATTTCGAAACAGCCGGAGTCAAGTACACAGTTTTCATTTCACCAACAATGGGAGCACTTTTGGGTGATTTGACTGACCCGGACCTTCAGTCTTTCACTCAAGATGCCGGGGCTCCAGGGACTAGTGAAGACTTTCTGGCCAGATTTGCATTTCGGACAGACCTGATTTATGTGGGCGTACAAACTGTCAATCAAAATCAAAAGGTACTTGGAATCGTCTTCAAATTTTCAGAACAATGTCCAACAATGGCGGACCATTTTTTCCACTCCTTTTTTGTGCAACTTTTAAAATACTTTCTAATTTTCCCGAAAGGGTGACATTTCAAACATTCAATCGGTACAAGTTGAGCCGTATACTGGTCCAACGACTACTGACGAGAGTACCAGTTCAATGGATCCAGACACTACTACTACTGACGACGATGGAGCTTCAACAATGCCAACAAATCCTACAAGTCCGCCAACAATAGACACAACAATTCCGCCAAGAACAACGAATCCCACAAATCCGCCACCGACAACAAACCCTACAATTCCGCCAATAACAGATCCTTCTGCAACTCCGCCGCCAACAGATTCTACAAATCCGCCACCAACAACAGGAAATCCTACAAATCAGCCGCCAACACAGCCTCCAGGACCATGGCCGTCAACGGCAGCTCCAGAAAACGACAAACCCTTCTTTGAAACAACATGGGGCATTGTTGTCATTGTTGCAATTGTGCTCGTCGTTCTGGCCGCTGGCGGTGGCATTGCCTTTTATTGTAAGAAGAAACGAAATAACTCATACTAATTCTACATGCAAATATTACATAATATAATGCTATAATTAGTGAGAATAGTTTGCCAATAAAAACTTGCCTGATTTTAAACAAAAACAAGGATCAATTGTAGCTCTGTTTATTTGTTTAGGTGTTCGGAGGAATCGAGGATGCTATAGTACGAAAAAACCAGTCAATTCCCCAGATGTTGGCAACCTTCCGTCGTCACCAAGCTCACCAGTGCGACCCCAAAGCCTTATACAAAACGCTTAGAATTATTGGTCAATTTTAGTTCAAGATTTTTGCAATTTTTTCCAGGTTTTTAACAATGAATGCAAAGCGTGCGATTGCCTCATGTTATAGATAAGAAATTGTTGTTTCAATACACAATTTCTCCACAATTATTTTTACAAATCTGTTGTCAATCCTTTCCTCGTTCAGCAGTATCTTTCCGTTCCTTCCGGAGAAAAAGGCTTTAGCAGTTTCTCAAAAAAAAATCCCAAGTCGAACTTCATTGAAATGCATAAATTCCAAAAGAAATTTTTTCTCATCCACGTATGCATTGCACGTACTCAATGAATGCAAATTAATTTAATTTATTTGCTCAATTGAACTTCAGAGTAAGGCTTTGGAAGACCTTAAGATTAAGATCGTAATCATATATATTTCATAACAGAATAAGCGGCGTGTGGAAGTGTGCACCTTTGGTATCATTCATGATCAATGATCGGGCGGTATAAGGGTTTCGGCAATAAGAATAAGACTAATTGGCCAATGGTGGCTTGCACTTGAGACTTCGGAAATCTTGCTTGCAACTTCTGCAAGTGTAGCAGAAGGCAATACCTATGAATAAAAGTCTGTTTCTGTCCATTTAATTCAGGGTCTGGCTGTGCATTTATGCTATAAAGTGGAACAGCGACATGCAGTGTTTTAGTAGTATATCTTAAGCTTTTTAATGTTGACTGACTACAATTTGCAATAATTACAACACAAAACTAAAACTCTGGCTGGCTTAGCGGCTCCAATTCAATTGAAAAGCTTTATTAGTTCGTATTGCTATTTATTTCGATGCGAACTACTAAAAAGGACTCATGACTTTTAAGATTTTGTAAAGCCCTACATGCAGAGCACAATTTAATTTGTATAAGACAAATCCTAAGATTCTAGTTGCTAGTGTAAAAAAAAATAGCAAAAATACAACTGACGCATGACGGTGTGCTGGGTGAGTGCACATGCGTTTTTCTTCGCGTTGCCTTCCGCTCTTTGAACACTTTCTGTGAATGTACTGAGAAGGGTAAGAAATGAAATTCTAAGCAAACTCACGTTTGGGAACCATTTCTTTCTACCAGAAAATACCAACCATGCAAAGTTTATTTTGAAAATTCTGTAGAAGAGCCCGTGAAAAATGGTTGATCCACACTGGTAAGCAACCAAACTGAGAATTTGATTTCTTATAATCTAATTCAAAAAATTCGTTGAGTGGAATAATGTTTCAGGATATACAAATTCTTACATTTCTTGCATATCAGATTTTGACCCGACTCGACGCTTGGCTACAAAATTTGCATCTTATTAGAACATAAAAGGCAAAAAGCAAGGAGATTGTGCTTGTAGAATTTCCAATGTCGACGAATTTGTTTGCGGAGGTGGGGGGAGGGGCTGAGCTGTAGAATGAAGCAGAAATTGCCAAAATGCACGGATGCATATTGCATAGCAGAGCTCTGAATTCAGTTTGCCCTTCCAGCGAATTGTTAAAGTTTTTAATCCTGAGAATTAAGATGAAGTCAACTACCAGTCCAAAGTTTTTGGAGAGAATGGTCGGAGATTTTAACAATTAGCTGGAATTGTACAATTCCAGTTCTGGCTTTTGCGCTAATTCTTTCCAGTCGACCCGTTCTTATCACACATCCAGATACCCGGAAAAAATATGCCGCACTGCACTTGAACGTTCTTGTCAAAATGTTCCCTTCAAGTATTCGAAAATTCGGCCCCGAGAAAGCAAACCAAGCTTTATAGAAAAAGTATTGTGTGACTTTATTTTATATTTGTCACAGTTTTTTCTGATCTTTAAAATCAATCGTCGAGGTGGACGATCGTTCGCTCACAAATCACTAGTTCATTAGAATCAAATAAAAAAAAATAATTTCATTCCCTTTTTGTCCCCCGCCATTCTCCCTCATGTAAGAATTTGTCCAAAATAACTCCTTTCTTGGATGCAGTCGGCCCAACCGCCTTTTGCCATTGTTCATCAGACTCACTCGACGATTTGACTGAGACTGAACACACATTTTTTTAAAAAAAAAAAATTCATTTCGTAATTAAAAATAATTTTGATGAGCACGCTGTATTTACTTGAAGGTGCTGGAGCACGAATAATATTTGCTTTGCCAAGAGCACGCAGTTTAGCCTCATCTTCGTCGTCACTCGAGAATTGATTCGATTTACGAACATAGTCTGGTATTTTGTGTGGGTCGCGGTCATACAGGTAGTGATGAACAGCGATTACACCGAGGAGGAAAATCACACTGGAAAAATGTACAAAAATTCTTAGAAATGAAACTAACTACACGCTCGCCAAATTTTTTTTTGCAAAAGCTGTAGTAAAAAATTACTATAGAATTCCAACGAGAATGAGGAAAGAGGCCACGACCATCATCATTTGAACAATGAGTCCAGGGTGATTTTGTGGGTTTCGGAACTGCCTGCAGATTTATTTACAACTACAGGATGCATGATCGTTTATTTAAAAAATCCAAATTACGAATGCTGCGTTCAGAATGAAAATCGGCAAAGCGAAACACGTAAAAACTTACACAAATTGTGAGAGAAAAGTATCTTGCTCCGAAGCTTCTAACGACGCCATTTTAGTTGTCCTGACGGTTCCTACGTAAATCTTCGGCTAGAAATTAGTCAGTTGAGTGCAGTACGCTGCACTTTGCATAATAATATTTCTCGGCTCGGTTGGATGAAACGTAAACAGTTTGATAATCAAATTTTTGGTCACCAAGTGCACCTAATGCAATTCAGGCAACTAAATTAAAAGTTTCAACTAACGCCGATTTTTTTTTTGCTGTTTTGAAAATGGTCGTTATTGGTCAAATAATTAGCAGTGCTCCCCAAGCACAGGTTCCGTTCCATGTTCAAGTTCGTGTCGTTGGAATCCATTGGAATGACATGGCCCGGTGACCTGTGCCAAGCCCTAGACCCTAGATATGAAGTTGCTAACAATCTCAAGAAGTCAGTGACCATTCTTGGGGCTTGGTGGTTAACTTTGTCGGTCGACTTCAAGTAAATTCCTTTCAATTTTATTTCACAGTGCAAATCAATTTATTAGTTAGTTTTGTTTCTCAATTAAAGTTTAACAAATTGGCTGCCTAAAAATTTCACTCTCAATTCTTGTGCATTTCTTTGTAAGTATTTTCGTCGGGATTCAAAAAAACATGGATTTGCGTGTATCTAAAGCCTTGACCTGGTGGATCATTTGATTGGTATAGTCTTGAACAACATTTCCTCCCTGTTTGAACACATAAAGTTCGACTTCTCTTCCGTTCCTTACCTGAATTGGTCTACAATTGGATTTGATTGGATCCACATTATTTTCCTGAAGTGTACTTCGAAAAGCTGCCATTTGCCTCTTTGAAATAAAATTTGTTGTTTTGAAAACTGTCCAAGTTTTATGCTCTTGGCAGTCTGGTGACGTGAGCGAGCCTTCGTAGCGATAGAAATCTGAAGGCCAATTTGGAATAAATGCCCCTAAATCCAATTCATAGTTCACGACAAGTTTTTCGTCATTGTTGTATTTGGTGACCAACGGAATTGAGTCAATAATAGGTTTCAGGGCTGGATTGTCTGCTGCGTTGTCAGTTTCTTGAAACAAAACTCCAAGTATGGCCACGGCTTGGGGGTCACCCTCTGCCTGAATGGCTTCTGTCAGAGTTTGGTAGTCAGTCGAGAAATGAACCGAATGGAATTCCAAAGCATACTGAATCCCTGCCAGCTCGTGCTCAGTCCCACTACGTTTGCTCTCGTTCCAATGAAAATGAAGTTGGCCGAACCGGTAGTCTTTGGGAAGGGAGAGAATTGCCCGGTTCAAAATTGGTGTGGACACTCCGTCAGGAAAATATGCTTGGACCGTGTGTCCAGTGTTTTGGATTAAAAATGTTGGCGTTTTTGAAGACGGGGTTTTCTTGTACAAGCTGCGCTCTTCAGGCCTGCTGCGTTCTGGAATCCAATGAATGGTGGATGGGTCGGTCACTTCCAGATTAATTGGAGATTGCCGAGTTCCAGTTTGACAAATTCCTGGCCAACTGGTGCTAGAGCTGGGCCCACATTCGGGTTTCTCGTAGCAGTAAACTTCATGAACAGCTGTATCCACTGACCCAGCCCCAAGTGCGAATTTTACGGTGGAAAATGTAGTGATTAAAGTGATAAACGCAATCGAAAATTTGTGCAAAAAATTCATGGTGACGACGGGAAATTCTTTTTTTTTGCGGTTTGTCTGCACTGGAAATTCAAAGAACGAACTACTAGTAGGATGTACTACTTGCTCATTTTTAGCGATTCATAATCGTGTTTATGTCGTCCTAAGAATTTTTCAATCCATTGTTTTTATGTAAAATCAAAGTCCCACTTTTGGTAGAATTGAGTGTTCCTTTCTATCATTGTGCCGTTTTTAGGTCAAACTTTAAGTTGCACCTTCCGTGTCATATCAAGCAAGGCAGTCAGACCAACGCCCAGCCCAACAGAACAGAACTCTGATATTTTATTTAGTGCAAAATATTATTTAGATTAGGGAGCGTATTTTGTTTGCTAGAAAGTGTGGAAAGCCATTCAAAACAAAATTGACTTTTATTCTACTACTAAATATTGCTAGCTGTTATTTCGCCGTACATTTGGTCAATAAACGATTAGATTTCAGGAGCTGCTGTACAAGTACAACTAAATACTTGTGCTATATTTTGTGCTTAAGATTTACGGATGAAAATTAAGAAAGCGAAAGGGAAGCATAGGAAACCATGCAATTATGTTGAGTTATTCAATGTTTGAAATTGAAAATAGTGAATCAATTGTATTAAAATGCTTAAGAATGCTAAAAGTGCTTTCTTGACATACTAAGTTTAATACGAAAGTTGCGAATACAAAGAATTTGTTTTGTTTATATTCAAATAAGGTAAGATAAAAGTAAGGAGGACTTGGAGAGCTTTCATTAATTGGCCTAGTATAGGATCTACTCTGAGAGTTTTTTGACGGCTTATTATCTTGTCACTTGTCAGATTAAAGCCCTCCTGCATTTAATAAGGTCAGAGTAACCTTGTGATCTTGTGAGATTTGGCTAACTTATGAGCAGTTATCCGGGCTAAGCCGTAGCGTGGTCAGCTCAGCTCGGATTCAACTGCTGCAAGTGATCAAATCAACTCAGAAGTTTCAATAACTGTTCATAATCTGAAGATTTCATCTAATCTCAGACGGGCCAAAATATGTAATGAAAAGAATAGTCATTCAATTGGACGCATCCACGTGTCTACTTGACTTGCTCTGGTATAACTATGTAGACGTAGACTCCAGCCTAATTAAAGTTTTGCTCCCATTTTGGCATTTTTGTTGGTACTAGTAATTGAGGTCGTCGGTTCTCGGTTACGCATTTTCTTGACTTCAGTGTTGAGCTAAATTAATTAATTGTGAGTCCGAAAGAGCACAAAATTATTAAAATTGTTTTGACACTAGATATGAATTTTGTGGTCAATGTTATATCAACTTATATGCTATTTTGATCGAGTTGACTAAATAGGTAACTTAAATTCACTAAACCCTCCTCTGGGTGAAATTGAGCAAACGCCAATGCTCAAGTTAATCTTTCTAAAGCTGTATTGAAATTATGAGAAGATGGGACAAATCTAAGGTAATATTTTCAGTTTAGCAAATTCTTAAATCAAATTCGAACGGCATTGTCTTGATTACTTTCTTTATGTTAGTACTGTTTTGTTTTCCTGAAATATAATGCGAAATTCTTGACTGATTTTATTTCCAGGTGCAATGGCAATACATAATAATCGTATATAATCGTGATTATCGCCCAAAAGTCGCAAGGCAATTCCATTAGCGAAAAAATGAAATGAAATATGAATTAAAAGAATAAAAATTATTACAAAGTTAGGTAAAAATTCTGGGTTGCATTGCAGGTTGGAATTATCAATATTTTTTTTTTACAGCTGTTCGCATTCACTAGGGTGCATTACGTGATTTGATTACGCCCTGAAACTTTTGAAAATTATTGTACTGTCTGTTTGTGTGGTGGGGAGTGGGGACAGTCGACACTTTTGTTGAGCGCATAACAATCTTAAAAGTAATTCTAAAAGCATGTTTATTGTAAGGTTTTTGTACAAGAAATCGACCAACTGCATCAATCATTCAATTTTGAGCAAGAGCAATACAAGTTCCCATAAATGCAAAAATGTTGATAGATGGTCAATGGTCAATGATTTGTTGTAGTTTGTAGTATATTGTGTAGTATAAAATCGGAATTTTTGGAGAGGTCGAATGACTTTATTTCTGTCGGAAATTCGGAAGCAAAAAAAAGTCATAGAGTAATAAAATCTATGGCTTTTTCCTTTCAGGTTTTAGACGACATAGAGGTTTTTTACTCTATGAGAAAAATCGTAACGACGTTTGTGGTAGAAACACATTGAGCAAAGGATGCAATCTGCCTAACTCACGTCAAACGGGGAAATTTCAAAATAATCCAAAACTGCATTGATCGTTCGGCTAAGCAAACTCACCTTAATCGAAACTCGAATTGACTGTCGAAAAATTAATTTCACTTTTCACTCCAGAGTGTGCAGAGTGATTGACTCCGAGTCCACCGAAGGAAGACAGAAGAATGGCCAGGAGTCCCAGTAGTGGCGGTGGTGTGAGGTATTGCCTGGTGTGCTCTCAAGCAGTCAAAAAGTCATCTCAAAGGCTGACTCAAGACGAGTCCGACAGCTGTTTCGCGTTACTCCAGAAAATCCTGGACGTTCCTCTTCGCCAGGACACC
>JAQGCM010001810.1:0-13432 GCA_034699705.1 Hymenaphorura dentifera
AGCAAAAATTGCTCATTTTAAGCACCCAATACATTTTCAGAGACAAAATTGAGATTTTCTCACCTTCCCAGTCTCGCCCATAATTTCGAAAACACATCTGTCAGTTTTCCTTCGAAATGAAACCGAGGCTTTGCAAGACCTTAGCTTCACGCAACCAGACGGGTCACCAAAACATCCTTTGGTTTCCCCACAACCTTCGTAGAAATTCCTTCGGTTAAAAGCTTCTGCTTTTGCCTGTGTCCCAAAAAATAATTGCATTAAATTTTAACAAATTTTGGCGTTTACTAATTACGCCAAAATTTACGAATTTTGTGACTAACGACACTCTGTTTCGGAGGAAATACAACGTCTACGTATTCCTTGTGTTCTTCGTCTTCCTTTTCTTTTTCTTCAATCTTCGGTTTCGGTGTTTTCAACGCCAAGAGTTTCTCTGTGGTTCGTTTAATGGTACTATTCGGGGTCGTAGGAGTTGTTGGCACTTTTGGAAGATCGGCAGGCTTCCCTTGACGAAATCCAGCTTTGAAGCATTCATTGAAATAGTCAGAGTCCATGTTCATGGCGAATGTGCCCTCAAATTTTAGGGCTAAGGACTGGTGGATGCAAGAGTGCGGAAGTTGGGTCTCCATTTCCGTACTGATAATTGTCTCTTTTTGGAAAGCAGGGGGTTGGAATACTGGTGAATGGAGGTCAATGTAGCAATTTTTGATGATGGGGTTCTCTAAAAATACTCTGAGGAAATTAAAAAAGAATATTCAGAATTTTTATTGATAAAATTATCACCCAATACATGTAGTAATATTATATTTACCGAAATTGCACTCCTTCCGAAACTTCGCGTGATTCTTGTATGCTATACTTCCATAATAGATTGGCTTCTTTTGCGTCCGGCCCAAATTCCAATCCCACAAGAGTTGGACTCTAACCAATTAAAGATTTTGTGTTTTGCAATACATACATTAAGACATGATCGCGTAAAAACTGAAATAAGACAAGTTTGATTCCATACATAGTTGATACTTTGGCGTCCTATGGGTGGAGCTTCAAAGTGTGCAACAGTTTTGGGCAGATTTTCAATTGTTTGATTTTGATCATTGCAACCTTTAACTTTTCCTAGCCACTTTCCAACAATATGTCCTGAGCGTGAGATCGCTTGAACGATTATTTGATGCAATACAGCATCGTTTTTGTTCTTCTCAGCAACTTTAATGACGAGGTGAATCCAGCCATGCGTTATAGGAAACACTTGGAAAGCACTGAATTCCAGTACTTCCGGTTCTCCTGCTGGCGCACATCTTGGAAACTTTCCAAATAGTTTTTCGGATAAGCAGTAACCTTATTGTTTTCAGAAACTTAAGATCAGTTGACCTTTGACCCTTATTCATGGAATCTGCAGATAATTACTAATATTACCACCATTTCCAGCAGGTGGAATTTTCTTGTCCAAATGTTTTTGATAGTCTGGGTCAAGTGTAAGTAGATCTGTGGTAGACGCAGGAGGTACTGAAACAGCACTCAAGTGACAATTCGGCATACCCTTTAGAATGGAATGATCACCAGCGTAAGTAAGCGCTGCAAAAACTTTGCTAAATTTCGGAACGAAGCAAAATGGATTGTCGGACATGACGTTGAAAGTTCTACAGAAAAACATGAACTGTGAGTATGAGCAACGAAAATTATCCAATTTGGCAAACACCTACTGCAATTGGTATCCCTCTGAAGATTCATCCATTTCATACTTGTGAAATTTCCAGAAGAAATGAAACTGTTCTCTCGGTTGGCCAAACTCAAAAGTGACCGCATCAACCTGTTTTCATTTTAAAAATACGGAAAATAGATTGTCGATCTGAATTAAAATCAATTAAAAGTGCTGATCAAAGGATTCTGTAATCCATTTACATCTGTCCACTTATTAATTGTCAAATCTTGTTTGGGCACTTTATAAATTTTTCGCCCAATGCCATCTAGATAAGAATCTTCTCTTCCGTCCATACATTTAAAGTCCGTGTACTCTTGCAAACTCCCGATAAAATATCCACTCTGACTCACAAATTGAATTGCAATTTTTGACACGGGAGGAGTCGCCTTTAGAGTTATATGAACGTGACCTTTGGCAAAGTCTGCGGGTTCCATATTGTACAATTTGAATACAATTTTCGCAGATGACTTTGTCGCACATTTCTTCACGTTGAATGGAATTGGCGTTACCACGAATGTAACGCCTGGTCCGCTCTTTACTCCTGTAATATTTTGTGAAATATTTACGACTAGCATTTACCGATTTTGGAGAATGGGTTGCGGGCATGAAACAACAGTAATTATTACAAAACTATTACCCATTGCCCGTGCAAGTTTTTGAGCAGCACGAAATGGTTCAACGTGTCCAAAATAATGTTTTGGTTTTGTTGGTTTTGCTTCTCTCTTTTCGACAGCAATGTCGTCGTTATTTTCTCCTGCCGAATCTTTGCGAATGACATTTTTAAGTTCTTCTACATCGTCGTCATCTTCGTAAGATTTGGTCTCACGTCCAACAATATCCTGCTTGTCTGCGCTAGACTTAGACTTTATTTTATAATTATTGCCTGTGATAACTTGCATAGGATCGTTTATGTCAGTGTCACGGTCAAGTGAATTTGTGATTGTTTTGCTTTGCCTTTCAGATTCACCATGAACTTCTGAAGCATCCGAATGTTTTCGGATTTCCTTCGGTTTTTCATTTGGAATAGGAACTGAAAATCAATGAGGAGTCCTATTACTCAAATGTATCTCGCTTGGTAAATGCCAGCATCAAACGCTGTAGAGAATCAAATAGGTTTTTTTTTAAATAATTTTACCAATATGCGTAGGTTTTGTTATCATTTCAGTTTCACTGTTTGCGTCAGTTGTTCCCAAATTTAACTTTTCACCCAACTTTGTGAAATTTAATTTGTAGTCAGACGATGAAATGTATTTTTGGTTCTCGAGCTCAGCAATTCGTTGTTCTATTCTACTAGCCTCTTCATCAATCTCTCGTAATTTGGCTTTTTGTCGGTCAACTTCTCGCGATAATAATACTGAATCTTTCTTAGTAATTGCCCAATTAAACTTTTCAGTTTCTAACGTACCATGGCCAGAGTCAAAGTCTGAATTGATTTTAGTACGATACGTTGATGCCTGACCGGGCTGAGTAGCATTCTGCAGGTCGTTTAAATCGTCGTAATTTTCATTTTCGTAGTTCTTTTCTAATAATTCTGCAGGAGGTTCTTCTGAATCGATTTTGCTTGATGCCCTTGAAATGAAAACAAAAAAGGCGCAACCTAGAAATAATCTCTTTGCAAATTGTTCCATTTTTACAAATAACGTCAAACATTTCAACGTGGATAGAAGTGATTCATTCTAAACAACACAAGCGCAAAAATATTGACACATTTCGTTTGTTGAAATGCGTCGTCAAAACAAGGTTCATGTCCTCGAGTAATGAATTGTCATCGGCGACCTGCGGTCACCAACGGAAATTCATTTCTGCCCGTATCGACGGCGAGTTCATGTCCAAATATGTGTTTTCAAACTCGTCGATTTGCAAATGAAAAATATGTATTAGTCCATGACCTCGACTATCATTCGTATCAAATGAAAATTAGGATGAATAAATATGAATTCTTGTTCGAATTAATTTAGACAAGACTACTCCCGACAATGGTCCAGGTTTTTAGTTCTGGTCATTCCATTCCTATTGCTTTCATACTGAATAAAATTGTTATTTGAACTCTGTAATAGTAATAACATATGTGTACAGTAAGAACGGATCGTACTATATATCTGACCTTCATCCTGTTGTATTCCAAAAATCCGTTATTCTAAGACGGACCTTTCACTTTTGCTCCTAACTGTTTTCTTTTGAGCTTCTTACAAAATAACGGTAGATTTTTTCAGGAACAGTTGCGTTGAGTTCAATCGAGTAAATCGGGCTTTTGACAAAATATAAAAGCCCTTCCAAATGTTTTTATTCTGTGCAATATTTTCCTCAGAGCAAGCTTATCAGCGTTTCTGAACTACTCCGTCCGAAGTGTGATCTGTGAGGTACAATTTTACTTTATTTAAAATATCAATTCATACTCTTTATCCAAGCACTTGCTTAAATCATTTCTGCGTTAACGTGTCCCTCCAGTGCATATTTATGTTGGTAGGAAAAATATTGTGCCAAAGAATATGGTTAAAATATTGTAATAATTTGGTCACTACATTCCCAAAACTTTCTGTAAAGCAAAATTTCTTTTTCAGCTTCTGTCAAGAATGCATTTGGATATGGATTTCACGTGTCGGCAAAATTGGATTGAACACATCTCAAATCTCGACTTTCTCGACGATTGCTGCACACAGAATTCTGAATTTTAAAACCACTTTGATCCTGACGAATTTTGGGGTTAAGTCAGGACGACAAAATGCAAAAAAAAAATTTTTTTCTTGTAAATAGTCTTACAATGGACAGCTAGCGTGAGTTGGAAGTTAAGAACCAACGCTAAAAAATCCCAGAATGTCGTTGTGTATGAGACTTCCAAGAGGAAGTTGAACGGATTTATGAAATGATGAGCACAAAGGCAGAGACTTGTAAGTTGTTAACAATCCTTCTGCGCTAATTTTTGAAGAATTTCAATAAGCGTGTTGAAGTGATGGTTATTTACAAGATATAATTTGTTTCGACAAACACCCAAGCACTTTTAGATGATTGGGCCACTACTCTCTGTGTTCAGAATTTGATCAGCAAAAGTCGTTCCCATTGACTCATCAATCTGTTCTCCTCACTTGGGTCTCATAACAATCGACATTAGCATTCTAAAGATTCTAAAGATTTTTTTTAGAGTTGTACCGTACCTTCTTAACTTGTTACAACTCTCAAGCTTTGTACGAAGATTGTAGATACTACTACTACTCCTGTTGTAGCACAATCTTCAATCTAGACAACATTGTTACTCTTTGTTACTTTTAGTGCGCGGTGCTCAGCGCAGGTCGTAGGTTTAATTTAGGATAGGAAAAAGGAAAAGAAGTTGGAAGATTCTTGTATTTCTAACCAAGCCGAGAGCTAACAGTCTCCCGAATCTGTTATGTTATGTTGGCTCTCGGCGAGGATTACCCGTATACATCGAACTTTCTTGACCTAGAAGACATCCTTACGGATGGGGGGGATGGGGAAAGGAGAGACCTGACGTCCTCCGAGTGGGAGCACCGCGGCTGCCGGACGTAATTTTTGCCATAAATTGGGCTCTAGCAGCTGCAATCAAATAGAATAACTAAAACGGTCAAAGGTTTTGGTGTACTTTAACTATTAATTTCTTGATAGTATGAAAAAATACTTATGTAAAAGTTTGAGTTTTTGAAAAATAAAAATTAATCACTACTACAGAGCGTTTCGCATCAAATTCATTGTCAAGAAATCAATTAAATTAAATCATCTGTAGCAGTGTAGCACACAAGTAAGGACAAGACGCCGATCAGCACAACTCACAACTGTCAGCCACACACAAATAACCTATCATAAGTCGAGTCGAGATTTTTGCTATGTACTAAGGGAATGGAATGGCGTTGTATTTTTTAATTGAATGACTGTAGCTCACTCACGTATGCATTTGAACAAAAGTTTAGTTGTAATATTTAATGAATGCTTCAAAGCCAGACAAAGTACAAAGTGACGAGATTTTGAGGACGTAATCTTAGCTTAAACAAATCCAAATTCCACTTTCCATTATTGTTCTCCTATTTTGTCACCCATAATATCCATATCTCTTTATTTCTTTCCACCATAGCCACCATATCTTGGTCGGTTCCAACCGCCGCCCCAAGGTCGATATCCACCACCGCCATATCCGCCATATCGATATCGATAGCTGGGATAGCCAATAATTATCGTCTCTGCAGGGTCAAGGTCTCCATCAGCAGACTCCGCTGCGACGTTGCTGATTTTGGCTGGAGATGCTGCAGATTTATCGATTGCAGCACATTCCGCAACGTATGCGACCGTCATAACAATGAGCAGCGTAATGAACAAGAGATTCTGCAAATAAGGCAAGTTGAAATAGTTGAAAACCTGTACCAAAACTTAATTCCACTGTAAGGAAAAAATCTTTAACTCACCAATCTTGATATCATTTTAAAAGTTTAGTTGAGAGAACTTATATTTTCTGCTTGTAAGCGTAAAATTCTGTAATAGAATGAAAACGTTGGAGTTTAAAATGATCAGGCGCTCCTCCAAACCAACTTAATTGAGAATCCTCCTGTCCAGACTACTTGAATATGACAATAACTCCTTCCTATTTATACTTTTGAATTTTGACTAATTTTTATTATGTACTTATTGTTAGTTTTTTAACACGGCTGAAACAGGTGAGAATTACTGAATTGATTTATCACACCTTTTCAGCCTTAAGGTTACATAATGTAATGCAAACTTGAGTATTTTTAGTGTCCTTGAACTACCCGTACCCACCCAGAGTGATTTCGTCTTATAGTTTAAAGAAACTACTTCTGCCCTCCCTGCCACTGACCCGTATTCCAGGGAAATCGTATATTTTTCGCAGTAAATTTTACTGTACAAATAGTTTACCATTTCTACGAGTAGAATATCCGAAGGCTTAATTGTTCGCTCCTTGAAAAAGCAAATAGTTGTCTACCAATATTTGCCGAGTCATAACTTCAGGTTAGATGGTTCATAAACAAAAGATTTTAGCAAAGATATGCCTGAACGAAAATCATGTGTTTAATCACTGTACTGATTTTATTCCAAAAGTCCAAATGTGTACAATTTGTTGATATATTTTACATTTTTGCAATGATTCTTTGAACGTATTTGCTTTACAGACTTTACACGGGTAATTTCATTAGAATTATTTTCGCTACTGCTGTTAACCTTTGGTCTCCTTCCGAAATCATTCAATTTCATCAAATCCTAACGTCAATAATAAATCTAATTTTGTATCGAAATATGACAATAGAACAAGAAGATTTTTTGTGTTGTTCTTTGAGTTTTGTATTCTCAGTTGAATTCTGGAGGCTGTAAACGTTCTCGTCCGGATTAAGAAACAACTAATCAGATTGTAATTATTTTGTGAATTCTAAATTTAAATTCACCTACTGGCTAGTAGGCAGTGCCAAGGTGCCAACTACCCTTCTTGACTTGAACACTATTTCTCTCTTGGGCCTTGACTTAAATCAAGGAAATGCAAGAGCAGTGAAACGCAAGCCCATGAATTTGTACCAAAAATGGACAAAAGATCTAACCACGGCCACGTATCGATCAACTCGTCCATATGTAAATAATGAAAAAAATTCTGTACTGTCAGATTTGAACTTAACCATCACTACTTAAGTTCAGAACATTTTAGTTGTTCATTCATTAACTTCAAAAATTCAAAAGTTTTTGTAGCGAGAAGTATGGAGGATTTCAATACTGGCTGGATAGCATGATTAGAACACCATTGTAGATCTCGAATTTGATTTTGCAAATTTGTTTTAATAATTTATAAGACAATATATAGTCAAGCAGGAATGCATACAAAATTCTTGAAAGGATCAAATTAATACCAAGAGGTAAATAAAAAAAGTTAAAAAATGTCAGTTGAAGTTTCCAAAATTCCAATTCCAGAGAGGTGAATCTTCGTCATCTAGTTCAGTAGTGGTAGACGTACTTTGTATTTTTGTAAATTGGTCGTTGTGGCCTAGAGGTCCAATGATTACGACCATGGATGGCCTGGATAAATGTAGACAGGTTGTGGTCTTCTGGGTACAAATACGGATTCTGCCAGATCCAAATCTTGAGGATTATTTTCTTGCTCTTGAATCAAAAACTTTTGGGCCAAAGTTAGGTCATCTCCAGCGCCAGCCTCGCCATCGACCTCAAATTCTTGGGTGGAAACCGTGCTGGTCAATAAAATGCAAGCAGCCGTTGCCACTCCTAGAATCTGTAACGTCACGATTATGATCGCAAATTAAAATCTCACAAACGCTTGATAATGTAATTAAAGTTGCACTTTGTTTACCAGTAGCAGTTTCATTCTTTGGAAATCAAATGTTCGTGAGTCGTGCATGCAATTTGAGAAACAGGATTGAATCCTTAATGAGGTGGTCGGAATAATTTGACATGTGCTTCTTATTGCATCGTATTTATAGAAAATTTGCATGCAGGCTTAATCTTGAACTTGAGGTGCGTAGAGAGAGGCGGGTCAATTAGCACTTAGCAGAATTAGCACCGCAAAACAAACAGAAAAATGATGAAATTAAATTCTGAAGAAATAGGCTTATGATGATATCATCATGTTTTGAAGAATTCGGCAGGATCAGCGCCTAGATTTGCTAGATCTTAGCCATGACAAGCCGTACAAAACTTCCATTATTTTTTCGAAGAAACAAGTTAAAATAAAAAATATGGTTGACTGTTAAGTACTAAGTACAAATAAGTTGGATAAAGTGAATAGATAGGTCTTGAATGGCTAATGGGTCGGCATGTGCAAAAACAAAAACTGTAAATATTTGGTTATCTTTCCCTTCACACTTTCTGAGAAAATGAGTTACTCCTAAAACAAACTATAAGTAAATGTCAAGATGTGTGTGTGATTTCAGCTTCATCAGAAAATCAATGAATGAATGTTTCACGAAAGATCTGCTTAAGCTCGTAAATTGCATTTTCTCAAACTTTACATTTTAGAATTTGTACTTGTAGCTTCCTGATTTCTGGGAAGTGCAAGTGGTGCAGTACATACACATTGTGCAGGTACTACCTTGCACGACAATGACAATAATAGTTCTGAAGATTTCGCCATAAATATGTTGAAATTAATATTTGAGGACTATTCATTGGAGACATGGGTTAGACGGGTTGATATTATTACCACCCGTTGTTTCAATTCGGACTTTACGAACGCGCTAATGTTGTTTATCTCGATCATACTTTGCAAATCCGTTGAAGAGATAGGACTGTTGAATTGTGTTTGATGAACGTGATGAACCCTTGTTTATCATGCGAAAAATGATGATTAGTTGATTAGAGGAGATCGTTCAACAATAAAATTTTTAATTTTATTTAAGTCAGCTCAGCTACACCACAAAACGAATTGAAATATTGGATGGATGCTTTTCTATTCTGATTAAATATATTGTTAAATTATTATTTAGTCTAGCCTATTGCTAAACACACAATAATGATAACTGAAATAAATAGCACGAACTACAAGTCGTGTTAGATTGTTAAACTAGTATTTAATGGATCATCAATGTCTCCAGTCTTCAGATTGTAACGTGTGGAGTCCTTAAGGCACCCGAGATCGGTAGCTATCAGCAAACAACGACACTGTGGCAGTCGCACGGGGTGGCGAACCTAATTAAGGAAATTTTAAGCTTACTGTTAAGTACTGATTTAGCCAGATTTTGCAAAACACTATCTGAAACTATTTGTAATTAAATTTTGGCTATAGATATTTGCTGCTTACCGTCTAAGCTAGATTTCTTGACGCAACAAACATTCTTCACTATAATGACACCAAAAATAATGGTGATGATACAACCAGCAACAATCAGTACAGTTCGAAGAGTTGATGAATTCGGTTCACTGTCATTTTCCTCATCGTTCGATTTCGACTGGTTCTTTTTGTCGCCAGCCACGGCCTCGAGCACACGATCTGTGGTAGAATTGTTGGGCTGATTCGCGTGATCACTGCTAAAATTAAAATATGAGCGTATACATATTATTTTGTAAATACACAAACGAAACAACTTGGTGACGCTCGCCTTTAATTCAATTTTGAATTTATTCTACCTATTTTAACTACAGAACTAATTATCACTTACTGATTTGAATGGTCTTTACTCTCGTCATCAATAATTAAAGTTCGCAAATCTTCCTTTCCACTTCCGGGTTTATTCAGTTTCTGGACAACTTCGGGAATCTGTGCTAGCGCTCCAATGTTCTCTAAAATTCCAACATCATTTCCGGATAATTCAATTACTGGATGATCCAAGTTTCGACGACTTCTGTAGCGCAAAGATTCGACCATTTTGTCCAGGTCAGACTCAGAATGCCGTCTACTTTTTAATGCAGATTTATCGAATTCGAACTCAGGTAGTGCCACTGCCAACGAAACCAATAACAACACAGTGGCACACCCCCTTACAAAAATCAGAGTTTTTAGAAATTCCTTCGCCATTTGGTTATTATGACGTTTAACGCAAGAAAAAAATAGAATTTGAGTTAATCGAACTAATTGTCCGGGATTCGAAATTTGATCAAAGCTACAAAAAAAATTATGATTTTATTCGTATTTCGAAAGACAGTGCGTGACCTGGACAAACTGCTGGACAACTTTTTGACCTTTATCTTTAGCGGGCATGTGGTTTGAGTTTGGCAGAGTGCAAATTAAAATGGCGACCGAATCACAGTTAGACGCTTCGACGTCGTTCACTCCGAATTTTAATAGTTCAATAATTTACAACCAACTTTAGGTCTTTTCGGAATCTGTTTCATTGGAGCAGCAGTGCTTTTTTAAAAAAAAATTAAGAAAACTAAGTCTAATACAATTTTTGCTCTTCAGCCAGCCAGCCGGCAGCCTTCGATGTGGATTTATTGCCGAAATTTAATTACGTTACATTACAAGTAATCCTAATTAGTCAATGCAATGCTACAAATAACTTGTATCGTTGTATCTTGTTAGACATGATTTACAACAGCAACATTTTATTAATAAACGTAATATCTTCTGATTTTCTTGTCCCACCTGACTGACCTGACCATTCTTTTGACCAACTGACTATACTGCACTGTGACAATGAATTACCGAATCGAAAAGTAATTTCAAAATGGTACTAATAGAATAGAATAGAACTAACTAGCTGCATATTCCACGTACAACACAAGGTTTAGGCAATTTAGCAAAATTACTGAATTTGAAATTCATAAAAACCGAAATATTCCATAAAAATGCAATGGCGAAACGGTAAAGGTGATAAACTCAATACTCAAGTCCACACGAGAGCAATTGGCAGAAAATTACTTTTTTTTGTTGATTTTATGTATAGTTCGCCTCCGATGCATTAGTTTTGGATTGTCTTAAAAATGGAATACCAATAATAGATACCTTGTAAGATTCACAAAATCAGCGTACTCCAAAACGAACTGTTAATGAAAATGTTGTTTGGTAGTTTGTAACTTTGTTAGGAATAAAACCTGCATTCCTTCAACAGTCCTAATAACTTAGTTTCTATCAGGCGCTAAGAAAAATAGGACCATTCGTTTCGTTTTGCACAAAATTTAATGCAGAGTTTGATTTGTTATAGGAAAACGTTACTTTTCAATAGTAATTTGGAATCTTTTGTCAAGCAATTCCATGCAAAGTCATAGTAAGCAAATTGGCATGAAGTGTTTCGCAGTTGTAGATTTATTTCTTGCAAGGTGGTTGGCTAATAAGTTTGCACCAACATTTCTAACGATCTCTGCTAAAAAGCAGAGATCTAAAAGGATACGATGGAATTATTATTTGGTATTAGAAAGTTTGTAACATTTTCAAAGTTTTTTGACATCCAACTCAAGTTGTTTTCAACTTTTTCGATTGCTTGGTCCAGAGCTCTTTCCGCTGAGCCAAGGTTGCCCTTGTTGTTTTCTTTGAAGGCTTGCAGCTACAAAATTCAAAAGTATCTCAATAAATGAAAAATACGAAGACATGATAATTCCAGAAGTTCAGAAAAGAAATTCGACCTGCAGAAGCTCTTCTTGTGATTTGAATATTGCTCCAATATTAAGAAAAACATTTCCTAGGAATGGCACACTGAAGACAAAATTATTACGTCAAAATCGTCAAATCAACTCATTTCGGCAAAATCTTACTCGCATAAACTCACTATGCTTGGACGAATGTCCAGCGACTGTTAAGAATTCGAAAAACAATAGGTGCTCCTACAGGATTTTTCGCTATTTCTTTGAGAACCGTGTCAGCATCTTGCTTCAGGATACCAGAGCCAGATGTTATCGACATGTTGACTAGTCTGCAGAGTAAAATATTGAAATACTGAGTTAGTTCCGAAACATTGTGTCACACCTTCTAACTTCTGTTTTTGATTGTTTCAAACTTTTCCAATAACGTTCCATTTTTGGAGCAAGCGAGTCCCTGGAGTAATTGCTTTTTTTCAGATGCAACTCCTTCACGCAGGTAGCGCTCCAGAAGAAATTTCCACTGTTTTTCACTTCCAATTCTTGTGACGGCGCAATAGATCTCTAATCGAATGTTTAATGGCAACCTATACAGTTTTCAAAGTAACTTTTCAGTTACCAATTACCAATTAGGAGAAAGATTTAGCGTTTTGAAACACAATAATCGAAAAGCTAGCTCGTTCAACGTACGGATTAACTTCGTCCGGATTGGGCACTTTCATCCAACTTGAAAAATAATCCGTGGATTTCTGTACACAGTCTGAGTTATTGGAGTAGCAAGCCCATAACAAAATGTTGTTACGGTGTAAGATTCGCATAAATGTTTCAGAATTTCCTTCTTCAAAGTGAATACTTTTATATTGGTTGGATAGTATACTGCCGATATAAACCTGAAGAGTGAAGAATGTATAATTCATATTTAAAGTTTCACAAAGATTGTAAACAAAAACCAACCTTGAATGACGACTGAACGTCTGGATAGTTGTGAATCATCAGTGAAATGTAGCGCATTCCGTCAAAAAACGCTTTCCAGGGTAAATATTCGTTTTCACTAAGTTTTAAATAAGTTGTTAAGTTCAACACAATTTCGTAAGGCAGTTGAGATGCTCTGGCCAAATTCAAAGCGTCATCAATAATCTGAGCTCGGCCGGAAGTTGCAATGGCATTCGCATTTATATTTAATTGATTCACGATGAGGTTCCAGTTTTGGAGATCATAATTGACACGATAGAACCCTGAGCATACATTTGGAGCAGTTTAGTGTTAGGTCAAATTCAAAAATCTTAAAGCGTTATAAAATTTTGGAAACCAGTTTCGTGGATGTTAACTAGTAGCCAATCATCTTGGGCAGCTGGGATTGCAGTTTGTCTTGAATTTTCTGAATTAGAAATCCAGAATTCTGGTATAGTTTGGGTAAAATCCGAATTATGGGCCGGTGTTGCGAATGAAATTGGAATCCACCATTTTCTAGAGTCTGATGACGAGTTAATATTTTCAACAAGTTTGAACTTTTTCTGTTTGGAGAGAAATCCTTAAAACAATGCCCACTGCTAAACATAAAATCTTCGACGAAATCCTAATTTCTACCTGAGAAAAGTTGGCAATTCCTTGTTCGTAATTCCTAACAACGTTTACAACTGGGAATCCAATTTGAAGAGTCCAAGAGTCCATAATTTCTGCAACTGTCATTTGTGGAGATAACGTCCTATCTAAATGTGCTTGCTCGGTCAAAGCATCCCACAATTTGTTGGGATCCGTGTTGTTGTATTT
>JAQGCM010001811.1:0-13432 GCA_034699705.1 Hymenaphorura dentifera
AATTGTAAAGTGAATTGGTCAAACATTGCGACCGCTAGAGTGTTAACGGACGGACGGGAAGACTGTATAGCATAGCATTCCGTGCATGCAATAATGAAATTTGAAAATTTTGACGTACTTTACTTGAAACTGGTTTACAGCAAAGAATCATGAAAGCAAAAGCGATTAAATCGAAATCATTTAGAACAATAACAAATTTCGTGTTGGCTCGAGCGTAAAAACCAAAAGAAACTGTGAACCTTGACGCTGTGGTCAAACTCCGATTATTAGTTTTATACTCCGTGTGCTGTTCATGAAAATCAAAATGACTGACGGGAATCACGGGAATATAATATTTGATCCATATTCATCATTGTTATTTCATTGTTGCGCATCCTCAGCTGGTAAATAAAAAGAAAATCATCCATATTTAATTCCTCAATTAGATCCAAAAAAATAATACAAAATAATTTATGTCAAATGAATTCACGCTAAATCATTTGGTTGGAATTCTGCCTTTGCCAGGAACTAGTGAAATTAATTTGCTGTTTTTATCGAGAACTAGCTTACAGATTTTTAAGAAAAATTATCACAGTCTCATCTCAGCTTGTGAAGCTTGTCAATAGAACCTGACAATTTATAAGGCTACAAGAAAACTCGAAATTTGAAATCAACTCATTTTTCCTGTCTTCGCTACAGTGTGTGGCGAAATGTTCACGTTGATTTGTTTTGTCAATACAGATTTGCAATAAATTTAAAATATTATTCGTATTTTCTATTTGACTATGTTGATGTAATTTCAGTGCCGTTCAAAAATCGAACACGTTAATTTTTGGTTAAAAATAAATAATCAGTTCACAGGACGGATAAATTCCTCAGAAGTAGAATTCAGAAATAAGGAACATACGACGCTTTCCAACTAGTCGATTTAGAACATTGTAGTATTAAAAAAAACGGGCAAAATTTTGAAAAGTTATACGTTGGACTGGCTCTGACAAGGAAGACTTCCGCGGTGTTCTAAGAATCGAATAACGTGATATTTTTTGCACTCCCTGGCATGCCCTGAGTGAGAATTAATCGAAATTGGATTGTCTAATTCATTTTGGTCGCAAATTTATTTTTTTGAAATTTTGAAAAAATCACAAAATGGCGAAATTCCCATGCTCTTAACTATAGGAAAAATCGAGATTCCTGAGGTCTCCCCCCTTACGATATTTTAAAAAATTTCAAAAATCAGAAAATATTATTTTTAATTTACTCAAAATTTTCGGTGATTATAATTTTCATGTACCCCTGAAAGTAATAAACTGAAAATTTTCAAAAATTGAGTAAATTAAAAAAAAATTAATTTTCGGATTTCTTGAAAAATCCTAAGGGGGGAGTCAGGAAAGTCGATTTTTTCTATAGTTAAGGGCATGGGAATTTCGCCGTTTTGCAATTTTTTCAAATTTCAAAAAAATAAAGTTGCGAACCAAAATGAGTTAGACATTCTAATTTCGACAGAGAGTGCAAAAAAAATATCACGGTATTAGGTGCTTTGAACACCTCGGCAGTCTCCCTTGTCAGACCAAATCGTGTGACCTGACCACCGAAGGGATCGGACCACTTCAGACCGGTCTGGACCCTGGACCTGAACATGGGGAGCTAAAATTATATTAACACATCCAACAGTCTCAATTCAGCCTATAAGCAGAACTAACTATAGATTTGGACGGCTTCCAAAACAGTATTCGAAGTTTGAGGTCAATGTATTTCCCCCATTTTCTCTGACCTAAAAGCAACAATCAACGAGTTTCATATTTCATAGAAACCCATGTGATCAGGAGCTCCTGTGACCTTGGCAATCTTAATTTTGTGCCAAATAAATTCGTTTAGTGCAGTGAGCTCTCTCTAGTTGTGCGTGATCACAATTTATATTTCCAAATCATCATTGAAAATTAATGCACTTGACTCACAAGTTTTTTTAATGCCAGTTCAAACGGCCAAAATGTCTGTCACCTACCCTATCTAAAACTAAAACCCATCGTGCAATAAAAAAACATGATTAACAAATTTGTCAAAATATATTTATTTGAGTTCGAAAAATCCATCTCAGCATGGGAATAAAATTGGGCAGGGAATTTGACAAAACTGATATTCGCGTCAGCGCCGTTGAGAAAATAATATTTTTCATTTTTGTCTCAAAATAAATAATCAGTTCAATAATCGACTTTTTTGAGCTAGTAGAAGCTGAAAATTATGCAGAATTACCATAACTCGAGTTGAAGGGTCGCTGTTGTAAGTTTACACACGTTACTATCAAATTCGCAATCTCTTCAATGTAATTTTCATCAAGCTCTCGCTGTAAAATGTCCAAATGGCAACTTCGTCATAAACATTTTTGGAAGCCGTGAAGCTGACCTCATTAAAATATTGAGCCTAAATGCAAATAAATGGTAAATTTTGTTGAGTAGCCAATTTGAATTGTTCAAAGACCCATCCCATTTATCTTATATATATACTCTGTCCAAAGTTTTCCGTGATCCCTGCTCGGCATCAAACGTGTGTCGGAGTTGCGTAATTGCAAAATAAATCGGATCAAAAACATGAATTCTCCTATACAAATAAAATTTGAGAATTTCCTGATCAGACCGCGAAAAAATCCAGTATTAGAAAATATTTCACCAAAAACTTTCCAAGGAATTTGGGATGGAAATTGGCAAGGTGGCGAGGAGCCATTCCAGCGGTGGTCTTCCATTTCGAGGCATCGTAGAAAATATTTTTTTGGAGATGGTAAACTCCGAAAAAATTGTATTCGTATGTTCTATTATTGTTGATTTTCATATTTGAATTTCAGTGCCGTTCGGAAATCAAGCTTGTTAATTTTTGGTTAAAATTAAATAATCAGTTGACCAACAGCTTCATTAGTTGTTCATGTTCAAAATATTCCTCAGCAAATTCAAAAATAAGAAACAGACAACGCTTTTCAGCTAATCGATTTGGGGGACATTGTTGTATTAAAAAAACAAAAGACAAAATTTTGAAAAAATATAAGTTGGAGTGGCGGTGACGGCTTTGGAACTGGTGCCTGCCTGCATGTCCAGGTCACATACCTGTACATACCATTATATATATATTGTCAAATACCTCACACCATCAACAGCTTGAAGAGCCACCGTCGTCGCGTCGGTTTATTCGTCAGAATCAAATTGTACCGGTGCTCAACATTTTTTCATGGAGTTCTCGCTGTTCGCTGCCCTAAATAGTTCAAACACCATGTCACTTACGGCCGAAGACCACACAGTTGGGTGGTGGTAATTCGGTTCTTCCATTACGGATTTAGTAGACGCAAATTTGCACGGGAAAAGAATTATGAAGCGCAGAGAGCTTAATCTACCGATTTGCAATTTAATGATGTGATGATGTAAGCGAAATTGCTTACATCACCACAAATTTAAAATGTTTTTAAAGATTGCTTCAGCGCCGTTCAAAAAAAATGTATTTGATTTTTGCATGAAAATAATGGTATTCAGTTCAAATTGGTACTCGAAATTTTACATTTTTTAAGTTTTACATATGTACGTTTAGAAGAGGAAACGTACGTAGGGTAAATTTTATTAGCTAAATTCAGCAGAAATCGACGATTCTTTTGAGTTAGTTGTTGGAGAAAAACATAGTAATTGCAAAAAAAAACTTAGTAATATTTTGCACAATTATTGTTGGAGTGGGTATTTTGGCTTTTGAACTAGTGCTTGGCCAACGCTGACCAAACTCATGGGATCAAAAGCAAGAATTCGCCCTTAGAAATAAAAATGAAGAATTTATGCTCACAAGGGAAACTTCCGATGTGTTCTAAGCACCTAACAATTTTTTTTTGCACTATCTGGGATGCCTTGAGTGAAAATTAATCAAAATTGGATTGTCTAATTCATTTTGGTTCGTAACTTTATTTTCGTCAGAGAAACCTGAAGCTCATACAAGATGTTCACCGAATACTATTGTGCGAACCCCTAAAATTTCAGAATTTTCGGTGCAGTTTACAATATACTGCAAAATGCATCAGATTTAGCGAAGTATACCAGGTAATTTCCTAATACCCTGTATATATGATTCGTTGAGTCCGAATTGCCAAATTAAGCCACGTCCCGAACTGTTATTTGTTGAAATGAAAATTGAGTTCAGACACTGTGGTCCGGCATTCCGTGAGCTCATTGACAATTGGAGATCAATTGCACGCCACTCCGGAGCCTTGTAACTAAGCAATGCTACTGGACTGGCAACTAGAACAATGTAAGGTTTGCATTCTTTGGCACGTTTACCCCAAAAATGTACATTTTCATTCAAGCTAGTTCCAGATGTGCTCGTCAGGTTGAGTTTTTCAAATAACTCAATAAGGTTAACTCAATAAGTTAGCTGGTGGCATGGTTAAGTCATACACAATTGTTAATATATCTTTTCAAATCACGACTTGTAAAGTTGAATTTCTTGGCAGCTTTGGAAGCTACCAAATAGGTGACTTACGAGGGAAGTCTCCTAGGTGCAACACACCGATTTCTCTGGAATATTTTTTTCTGTAAGTAAATAAATCAAAATGAAAAAGTGGAACTGGATTTTTTCCGACGCGCAGCCAAAGTAGCCTGGCAAATTTTTGAATATGATGACCACTTATGGCCAAATGCATTAGTGGCGGCGCTGAGACACCTCCGGTTCATTCTCAATGCATTGGATCATATGGGGTCGTCCAATCCAATAATTTGCCGGGCGACTTTGGAGGCCCTTCGGAACAAATCCATTTTCACTTTTTCATTTTAATATATTTACTAAAAGAAAAAAATTATTCCAGACAAATCGGTGTGTTGCACCTAGGAGACTTCCCTCGTTAGATTTTACTGCTGATGATGGATAATAGTAGGCGGATCCGGCTATAGCAGTTGCCGCTTCGGGCGCAGATCAGATAAATTAAATTTCTCTGCAAGTCCAGCGCACACCAGGCGCTATCAAAACAGGAATAGTCACATATCAGCAAATATTCTCAGAAACTCCGATCAGATCAATCAGCTGTTTCCTGAAAACGTCAAACAAATGTTTATTCATATCTGACGAGATCATGCGATTTGACCATATAAAAATTTCGAACAATCAAAATCCAAAACAAGTAATATACACTCGGGTGCCTGTATTAAAAGTGAACCAAATCAGTATACAACTGAGATCTGAAAAGCAAAATTTCAAATGCAATAGAAATTGGCATCAAAGTCTCCACCACAGATTTCTTACAACACTTGACGTTTTTTGTGCACTGGAGCACTGTAATATATAATACATTATTTGGTCAAATCCTGCGGTATGGACCGGTTTGTACGTACTAAATTAAGTCATCATATAGTCAAATTTGACTATTTGACTCCTACGACTGCCGACGCTGATTCATTGCGCATTTTTATTTCAGATTTTAAGCTAAATTCAACTGGTAAGCCCGATCAGATTCACCGGAAAAATTCGAACAGTTCAGCCAAGTTTATTTACAAAATCCAGTCCGGTCAGATCACGTTTGTTTTCGTAAAGTATAATTCAATAAATAACATCAACTGATGTGTAGCAACAAATTCGAAATCGCTATCAGATTATGTTCTAGACTAGAACATAATCTGATAGCGATTTCGAATTTGTTGCGAATTTGAGAACTTCAGTGCATGCATTGTGCAAAGTTCTACTGGTTATTTCTTTGGCGTGCTTACGAAAATGACAAACTTCGAGGAAGCCGTAAAAAGTTGCGATTCGGTTGATTGCAAATGGCTTTGTTGGTTTGCAGATATTTGCGTTTGGAAAGCAAGAATAGCGACGAGTTGAATCTGATACCAAAATTTACCCGCGGATTCAAATGAAATGCAAGTTAGGAAGGTAGAACAATGTATGGGATAATACTTATAGACTTTATGCGATACGCGACCGAAAAACAGTACAAAAAATAAAAATATGCTAAGCTTGTGATTAGTATTAAATTTTATCATGAAATATTTCACCGTGAAATGCATACGTAATACTTCGTAATTAGTTAATTGAAGCTGAAAATGTCTCATGTTCATGCTGTTTATATTTATCTAGCAATTCACCCATGCTACGTACGGGCTTTTTAAGCCCATCTAAAAAAAATGGCATTGCGTAGCATTACATTTGGACATGACAACAACAACATAACAAACATTCTCGTCTCGGCTCAAAAATAAAACGAAAAATAATTTCAATTTGAATAGAGTTGCTAGGCCGAACTTATCCATTTCGCGGAAGGAGTAATATTTTGTGATATTTTGTTATTGCATACGAAATTATATATATTAGATTATAACAAAAATAGAGGAAATGTAGGAATGAACTATTTGATTTTATTAACTACGACTAGGACTATTCAGTTGTTTGGTGGCATTGAAGGTTACCAAATGTTGAGGCATTAGACATTCAGATTTTCCCTGCTCATCGGATCAGATCAATCTGACCAGCAGGTTTTAACCGCACAGGTCAACCAATACTTTTGTTTTGAATATACATAAGATGGGAGCAAACCCGAATCGAATCGAAAACGATCAAGTGAATTTTTTTTCTAAACTTATATCAGATCTCAGATTCGCGTGAATCACGAATTACCAGAATGAAAGTTTAAATTTTACTCATTGAATTCGAATTGGCAAAATGATTAGTTTAGCATATTCTATAAATTAAAGATTGAATATACGTCGTAGTGCTCAATCGTTCTTAGCAAAGTTTTCCAAAATTGCTTGAGCACAGCGAGAAATAGTACATATAAGTTGACCCTGCACGTCGCCGGATCTCAATATTTGATTCATAAAACAATATTTCTAAAAACATGTATTTTATTAAAAACATCTTTTCTTAGATGTCAAGGATCCGCCGTATCTGAGTACTCGAAAGAATCGAAAGTTAATATGATTGATGCGTTGAGCGCTGGCCGTAGTTTAACCGAGCACCGTACAAAACTTTGACGTCGACTTTAAAATTGGGAAATTTGGGACATTGGACAAATTCCGACATTATGATATAAAGCTTAGACAATGCATGCTGCAAAATGACATCCTCAAAATACAATATACATTTTTGAAAATACAAAATACTGTAGTACTTTTCTTGGCAGAAATTGTATTTTGCTTCTTCATTACTGTTGGCAGTCTACCACTTTTTAATGACTGTGATTGTTTTTCATACTTGGGACAATTACAAATGGAATTAAGTACAAAATATCAATTCAAACACCATTATTGTAATATTTAAATGCTTTGGTAATAATGACGATGTAATTGTAATTTAGCAGTAAAGTGTGACAATTAATTTTAATTATTTCCATTTTCAAAGCACTTTATTTACGGTGAATCGATTACAATTTCTGTAATTGCGACTACTTCTAGTCCTAATGTAATTGTTCCAAATGTGCTGGGTTTCTTCAGACTATTTCCTGCAAACCGAGACTTAATATGTTTCTAAGAATTCCACCTGTAAGTGAACAGTGCCACAAGGAACACATAATATTTCTGATATGGTCAAAAATATCAGCGTTTAGGGTAAAGGAAATTTGAAAAAGTTGCAAACCATTTTGAGGCATTTTGAATGACCTTAAAGTGTCATTACCAATGACATATATCTATCTCGCACCTCTGCGATTGCTAATAAATTTAAAATTTGAAGCAAATTTGATGGCAAAGGCTGCACCAAACCGTTAACGAAACATCCAATATGAGTGAAACCATTTCGGCGATACAGGAAGAATTTGTTTTACTTTCCAGCCTGCCAGCCAGTTATTATGGCAAAGAATATTATTGAAATTTTAAACAAATTAAAAAACAATGGCTGATGGGGAACTACTAAAAAAAATTTAGTCAAGTCTATCAAAGTCGAATTTTTAGGTGACTTCGAAAATTATCAAATAGTTTTGGCAATCATCTCACAGACGAATAATATTTTGACGACCACAAATAGTTTTTGTAATTGATTTGTTATTTCAATCAGTACATTCACAATAGTTTATTGTTTTGCGAGCAGTGAGTAAATGCATCGAGCTTGTAAAATCTGACTTCTGACGATGATATCTGCAGTGTTGTAGTAAATAACTATTTTTAACTATTTAAATCAGCTATAAAAAATGGGGACTATAGCTACCGAGTCAATGCCTGCGATTTCTCCAAAGTAGCAAATCCAAGTCTGGAATTGTGTTGAAACGTAGACCCGCGCCTGCGCAGTTCCACTGTGCGCGACAAAAACCAAGCAGTGAAGTGTCAAAATATGAGGATGAATATCATTGATTTTGAAAGGGGCCATCTCGGAATTTTAATTCCTCAATGTAAAAAACAATTGTTTACAATTGGTCTTAAGGCACCATGTACAGGATACCTTAAGAGTGTTAAGAGGGACGTGTGCAAAAACGTTTTAAATAATGAAAATCGATTGGAATACAAAGTTCTTAGCTATCAAATTGTTGTTAATTACGGTTAGTAATCTAGAATTTTATGGTGACTTTGAAATTTACAAACATTGTCACATTTGACATTCATATTCCGATAAACGGATAAACCATTTTTTTAAACTTTGGTCAGATCAGATACATTCAAACATATCACGACCATCAAATCCGATTGTATGCAAATACCAAACCACCTACATAAACCAAATCGTTGTGGAGTTTTATGATCAGATTCAAAGTAAAGGTCAAGTTCAAAATATGTTCTGTAAGAGACCAGGATTCCCTTGTTGTGGTATCCCTGTGTCTCCGAGCCATTTTGAAATCACCGGATAGATTTTGTGGTCTGGACGAATATCATGGTATTCGTTTTAGCTCGACTCAATCAAGTAGGCAATCGTGACAGTGGTCACAGGAGTGTTGGACTACACTGAAAATGCTGTTGGCAGAAGTTTATCTAAAGTGTCCAAAGAAGTAACATCCCACTGTTCCACGCGGTTTTGATTCCTTCCGCGTGCGATTTGTTTTTTTGCTTTTTCGGGATGGAACTTTGTTGTACAAGAGATCTAATTGTTTCACTAAATGGTGACCACCAATAATGTGGGGTCTGTAAAACTCACAGCTGCGCAAAACACATTTATTGAAAATAAAAATTATATTCTAGAAAATGACATCCTCAATATACAAAATTCGGTATTTTAACATCACTCATCATTGAAAATTATGCATTTTTGATTTGAATGCACACGAGTTTTTTTTGAGGCCACACCAAAAGGATTGACATTTGAAAAGATTGACGTAATATAAAGCCGTTATCGATCTATCACACGGCGGTTGCCTCCGTATGTAAAACTGAAACCTGTCGCCTGACGCGAAATAAATCAAGCCGTGTCATACTAACTACATACTAATTGTGATTTAACAAACGAGTTTTTTGTCAGCACTGATTTGCTCCGTTCTGTGACTTGTACCGAAATGCGAATACGAATTCGAACTTATATCAAAAATTATTGTTGTTCAATAATTTGAGTCCGTCTGCACAGGAAAGCCATTCAGTCAGTCCTATAGCATCTTGATGATGATCTTGAGTGACGCCAAGTCAGGCGGTCAAATGTCTGTCGCCTTATGAAAAACGGAAACCCATTGCGCTAAAAAAACACATGATCACCAAATTTGTCAGATTGTATTTACATATTCGAAAAATCCTTTTCAGCATGGGAATCAAATTAGGTAGGAAATACAAAACTTATGCTTGTTTCAGTGCCGTTGAAAAAATAATCTCTGCTACTTTTGTCTGCAAATAAATAATCAGTTGCCCAATCAGTTGCCCATTCTGATATATTCTATTATGTGTTCAGATATATTTGAGTTCTGCGAAGGTTTTTGAAACAGAAAACATTTTATTCAAACAAATTTAAACTCAACGATAAGAAATCGGCCACTCTTTCTAGCTAGTCGATGGAGAAAATTATGTACAATCACCAAAAAAGGAAGTTGATAAAATTTTGCTGAATAATTATTGTTGGCGCTGGAGTTTAGAGTCTGTCGGCGTTGGAACAAGTGCTTGTCCAGGTCTTGCCCGCTTCCGGCTTCCATCAATAGCTTGAAAGGCCACCGTCGGTTTATTCGTCAAAATTAAATTCGTACCCTCATCAATGTACATTTTCATGGAGCTCTCGCTGTCCAATGTCCAAATGGCAATAACTCAAGGTTAAACATTTTGGGAAGGCGTGTAGCTAACATAACTGAAATGTTGAGCCCGAGAGCAAATTGTAAATCATGCTGAGTAGACAATTTGCAAACCGTCTCAGCTCTGTCCAGAGACGTTGCCATGATCTTTACGTTCAGCCTCAAACGCGTAAAAATTTTGAGACGCGTATGGAGAATCTGCTGCATCCTTGAGTGCTCCTCGCAAATACGTGATTGTAAATGACTGAAAGCCTTGAACGGCTGTCTGAATCTCCCAGCGTCATGGTAATATCTTGGGCAACAAGAAAGCTGGACCACAAATACATGAGCAATCACAAACTTCTAAGGCTCCAGTGTAGTGTTTAAAAGCGGACATTTTGTGGTTTTTGATTGCTGCTGCTTACTGCTCTGTAAACTATTTCTGGTTAGGCCTGGCCTAGCTGTTTTTCCCCGTTGCTGCTGAAATTTGTCAATCAACAATTAGTTGGGTTGCCGACAGTGTGAGTTACACAACCAACTTGTGCTGCTGTTGTGCCAGAATTGCACAATGCGTGACAATTTGAACAGTGGTTGATTGTTGGCGGAGAAGACACATTGACAGGCAACGAGTTTGGAAGACAGAGCTTACCATACACTACTACAGAATTGTGTAAACTATTGGGAATTGTTGCAGGTTTGGTTTCTATAATTTGGCCAACGTTTAGTTTTTAAAATGTAAATTTTGGCGGAAAAAATACGAATTTCTTCTTTGCTGGACGATGTATCTAGGAACCGTAAGAACTGGAGATCTGTGCTAGTAAATTTAGTTGGTTTGGATCAAATTATTAGTCGGCGTAACAATCAAAATAATCAAAATGTTAATACATGGGGCCAGCTGGAAAAAAGTAAAGATTTTAGAAGGGTTCTTTTTTTTAAAATTACGAATAGTCTCGAGAGTGAATTTTTGTTTGACAGCTCTTGCTTCCTGGTTGGGCTTCGGCTGACAAGGCATCGCATCTCTCTTTGGTTTTTAAACTTGAGTAGTGCTCTGCACGGACCAAGTTCCTGAGGGAACCCGTACTTGGAACTTGGTTGCCTGTAGTGGATCCCGAACCCGAACTTGGTTTAACCAAGTTCAGGATTCAAGAACCCGAACTTATTTGGACTAAGTTCCAAATTCCGGGAACCCGAACTTGGAACTTGTGCGGACGCGGATTACTACATTTGAGTGAAATTTTGATTTAAATGAACATCTTAAAAATAAAATTGCAAAATTGCAAATTTTCTTGAAGGCTATTCCGCCGCTGTTTTCTTATCGATTTCCAATGTTTATATAATTTGGTAGTTTCATGTCCGATAATTTTGTACCTGATTGGAGCCCATACGAAAAGAAAACGTTTTTTTTTGTCAAGAGAGATTTGCTCTAAATTCGAAACACTATTATGGATATTATGATATTCGCAATTTTGATTTGATTTCATTTCTGCTTTAGTCTAAACGCCTTTCCAAAAATCAACTTTGTTTGTTGTTGGTTAAAAGTAAATGAGGAGTTTAAGTTGGCTTCTTGCGGTTTGAAGAGACAACATGTTATTCAACAAATTCAGAAATAGAAAGCAGACAACGCTTTTCAGGCATGTGATGGAGAAAATCGTAACCAAACGAATTGACAAAATTTTGAGTAATTATTGTTGGAGTTGCTCTGACGGCTTCAGAACTAGAGCTTTCCCGAGCTGGTCAGATTCCTTGCACCATCAACAGCCTGATGAGCCACCGTCGGTTTATTCGTCAAAATCAAATTGGCCTTCTCCTCAATATAACTATACTTTTAATTTTATAATTGGTTGTTATTTCGTTTCAGTGCCGTTTCAAAAACAAACATGTTATTTTTTGGTTAAAAAAATAATCAGTTGAATATGTCTTCCATGTATTTCAACAAATTCAAAAATAAAGAGGCTGCGTTTTTCAGCTAGTCGATGGAGAACATTGTAGGAGGAAAATGGAAAAGACAATGGTGGTATTCAAAATTAAATGAGGTAAAGCCTTTACTGGTTAACCCGTTTACCTAACACTATTTTGAACGTACTCTCCGTGCCTACGTTAAAGGAGTATTCCTACCCCACTTAACTCGTTAACTTGAAAAAACCCACCTCCCGCGCAAGTAATCAAGTTAAAGGTGGTTACGAGGAGGAATGGACCAATTGGAGAGCTCCAATATTACGTCACTTAACTCGGCGCAAGTAATCAAGTAAAGGACGGGTTAAACTTAACCGATTTACGGATTTTAACCTGTTTACTCATTAACCTACGCTAATTTTGAATACCCCCAATATTTATTTATAAAAAAAAAATCAGAGTTGGAGAAGCTCTGACGGTCTAGCAACCAAACGTTGTCGAGGATTTGCCAGTTTTTGGTACCGCCATCCCCTTGGAGTGCCACACACAGTTTATTCGTCACTCAAATTCCAGGAATGGCTTCCTGTGCCATTCTGGCATTTTGGGCGGTCCGCCAAAAGGGTTAAAAGGCGCCAGTTACAAATTTCAGGCGCCAAAAACAACAACGAGGTCCTGTGCTTTAGCTTAGGGCAGCCAAGCAAATGAAATTTTTGGCAACTGGCTGCCCAAAATGCGAATAGTGCTACGTTTAGTCCATGAAAAAGGGTCAAGAATTTCCATTCCTGTCAAATTTGAACCCCGTTCAACGTAGTTTTTCAGGGAGCTCTCGCTGTCAATTGTCCAAATAGTTGAAGACCACTTCTCTTATGGATAGAGCCACACAATCGTTCGGTTTGTCCTATACTGAGCAGTGCCAGATCAAATTCGTACGAAGAAAAATTATCGAATGCAGAGTGCACTCTACTCATAAGAAATTTCAGCCCAGCGACATCGCATAACTTTGCAATAAATTTAAAGTGTTTTTAAAGATGGTTTCAGCGCTGTTCGAAAAACCTGCATTTGTTTTTTGCATACAAATAAATGTAATCAGTTTGAAACTTTGAAGGCTTAAGAAATTTGACCGCACAACTGCAGTATGTTGGACTACGATCCATCGATGGTTTCATACCACCGACAAATTCTGGCACTTTGCCTGGAACTTTGAAATTAATTTCTAGTTTGGTCTTGGTCTTGGTCTTGGTTCAATTTATTAAAGTCATTAACAACATTCCTTTCACAATACGAACAAAGTTTCTTTCAAGGAATAGGAAATCTCACAAACAGCTCAAACAGCTCACAAAATAATTGGTTATCTGTATTTCCAAATTATTTAAAAAAATTTCCGACGATGAATGAATAATTTTCATATAGAAAATTGACTTCTTAAATCCAAAATCTGTTTATTGGCGA
>JAQGCM010001812.1:0-13427 GCA_034699705.1 Hymenaphorura dentifera
GACTAATTTTCTTGGAGGTTTCCTCTAACTTCATTCAAAATTTGGAAGGAATTTAGTGTCCACCTAAATCGAATCTTCTTTTATTGACAAATTCTCAATTTGGCCGATAGCTTAGCATTGGGACTTAAGGGCATAAATTCGTGCATCCCTGGGGAACCATTGTTGATTTTCAACAAACATTAGCTCGGAACGCATTATAACTTGAATTTTTTTAAAAATGAGTCCCAAAACACAGATTATAAAGAATCAACAGCGGGTGTCCAGGGATGCATAAATTGGAGTCTTCTATGGTGAGCGAGCGGGGATGTCTAAAACATTTAATTTGTCCCGTTGAACGGTTTCAACTCTTGGCATCGGTCCCTAAATCTTTTGGTGACGTCGGTTAGCTCACACAGCGTTGATAAATTGGTTTGGATGTCAATCGCGTGAGGACTCATTTTTGGCTTGCAAACACTTTTTGTGAACCACGTGTTGCACTTTTGGGTATTTCATGCAATTGATTTAGTTGGGAATTACATTTACGCTTGGATCCTGTGGTGAGAAGTAGAGTGTTGTAGTTCGTCTGGATGGCTCAGTGGCTTTCGTTGCTTACTTTCTTTATAGCTAGGCAATGAGAGTACTACAACTGGATGGGCGAATCGTATTAGGCTCGGTGCTGGTAGAGTAAAATTCTCTGCATGTAGGTAATGCGTACATTTCAACAGCTTCCATACAAGGGTATGGAAGCTGGTGTGAGTTGAGAGACTCACTGCTTAAATGGATGTTCCAACAAGGGTAACTAGAGTGCGTGCAATGGTCTTGAGACCGCTGGGTAGTTAGTTATGAGTTCTGAATAAGAGTCCCGGTGGCTTAAAGAGCAGAACAATGGAGATAAATCTTTACAATGTTACCTGTCGTCGCGTGCCTTAATTGGCTGAAATCCGCTGACTAGAGCAAAAAGCTGTTGCTCGAATCATACTTTGTGGTTCGTACGTAGGCAGAAATTTGGAAATCTTCTCCGGCCGTCCTCCGTGCAATAGGTAGTGTGGGCAAACCAACTTGGATGTAAAACGCACAAGTAGTTTAATGAATTCCGCGTTTAAGGTTAACTACTAAGGAACCCGTGCGTAGAACGGGTTCCTTAGTTTCTAATTCCTAATTTTCTAAGCCCATCGAATTTTTTTTTGATATTAAAAATAATCAAAAAATAACAATACGACGGTCCGATTGCATTAAGTAGATGGGCAGCGCTCGATGACAAAATTAAATTGCAAAAGTTGTTTGGCAGCTGTGCAAATTATAAATCAAACAAGATGTATCAAAATCGAAAAAGAAGCTGCTAATACCATATCACCATAACAACTAAAGTGGGTTGGCCTAGTTTTTTTTAGAAATTTTTGCGGATCATTGTGTTCTCGTAACAACCGATGAATTACGACAATGCTCGGCTGCAGAAAGTGTCAACAACTTCTCCAATATGAAAGTTCAAAAAACGTGTCCAAAATGCCCCGTGAACCGACCTTGTAAATGGGACGGGACTAAACTTAAAAAAAACCACGTTGGTTGCCATGGAAACTGCTTATGGTAAAGAAAATACATAAACTTTCGATTTGTGGAATACCTGGACCAAGATACCTTGACGACGGCACATATTAGGGTTGTTTAAAATACCCTGACCCAGACAACTATTTTTCACTATATCGGAGAATTTTCAAATTGGGAAGTGCCTTTTAAAAAACAAGAGATTGTGGTCTTGCCTCAAATACAGATCCCGAGGGATCCCATAGCAGCACTTGCTTCTTCGGGTATAGCCGATAAAGGACTTGGCCGCCTTTAGAATTGACTGTTTGAAATATTGATCACTTCCCCCTAACGCCACAAAACCTTTGGTAGTTTTGTCGTCTACATTTGGCTGCAAAGTTGAAATTCCAGTTGTTCAAGAATTCGCCAAATCGTGGGTAAGTGACTGCGAGTTTTGCCCCAACTGCATAATATACTTTAACTTCAGATTTCACTTAAGAGAAATATATGGTCAAATCTGTTGATTGCTTTTGTCAAACTACTACCACTCACTCCTTGCTAGTTTCCCTTTCTAAATTTTTTTGACACCCTATAGAAAGCCAAAACCACTCCTTTATATCTTCATTCTGTTCCAGGCTTCGAAGAGTGAAACATTTGGCTCCACCGTGAAAATTCTACTACTCACTCTGCTCTTGACTACCTTGGTCTTATCGTCAGCGTCGACTAAAATAAATAGAGCTAAAGGCTCAAAATGCGTAGTAGCAGAACCGGCTGACATCGACGAAGATTGGGTAAATTTGCACATTCTTCCCTGGAAACGTTCCGATTGGTTTGATTGATCGTTTTGAACGTTTCTAATGTATGCATTGTTTTTGCTAGTTTCTGGAGCAAGGTGAAACTGGGTTCGTGTATCCTTACGGTTCAAAGGTTTACAGCATGTCTGGAAACGACTCTTTATATGTGCCCCCGCCAGAAGACAAATCACTCAAGCAAAAGAACTGTTGGACGCTCTTTACGAAAATTCTAGACCGTCACGTCCCTCTTCAGTTGGGCGCTAGGTTTGATTGTATAAACATGGCTAAAGCAGATATCAGGACCGACACTTCGGTCGCCGCTGTTTTCCAATGTGAGTTTCAAATTCACCGAGAAATCGGTTCAAGACTGGCGACTTCTGAAGAACTTTTGACATTTTGTTGTATACTTTTTATTTAGTTCACGGGGATTTTACAGTCGTACTAACGGACAACTCAACTTTTGCGTTGACCTATGGATGTCTTTTTAATAAAAACCCGTTTTGGATACTTGTGGTTCCCGTGGAAGCTGAACTGAGCCCGGAGAGCAAAGAGGAAGCGCTGACTTTTGTGGAAAAGGAACTAAAGTTTGGTGTAGCAAAGAAAGACTTGGCGAGTGATATAAGGACGGGGTTCGCTTCAAGGGTGCCACGATGAAGGAGTGCGTTGGGGACGATGCGCCTGAGGTATCCAAAGTGCGTGTACCCAAACTAGGATAAAGACATGCGGTGGATTGGACATTATGGCCAAACCTTACTGAATAATAATAAATTATGAGCAAATGTATTTGATTTCGGTTGACAATTATTTCGTGCATAACTTAAAGCCCGCAAAATTTCTAATGTGGTCTGTTTCATCACACTCTGCTTCCACCCGACCGCATAGGTATTCGTAGGGTCTAGTCTAATTCTGACTTCAAGATCTTCTGACTGTACTATCAAAAATATCCTATGTTGAGCATTTAAGCTCCAACAATGGAGCACGATCATTTCAATATTATTATTAAGGCCTCAAGATTGAGTCAAGAGGATTTGTTGCATTTAGATGAGCAATAATGTCCGATCAGACAAACCATGTCAATGTTGAAACTGGTTGGCGGCTACTCCGTTCAGAATTGGAGCATGCAATCTTAAATGAAATACATATGCACATATATATGTAGAGGGGAAAAATAGTTTATTCCATAGTGTGAAGACCAACGCACCTAGCACTAGGAATTTAGAACAATCTGCATAATGAAATGAGTCAACCTCACGTCGATATACAAACGATAAGCTATGTTATCTTACACTTGATATTCTAATTTTCAAATTCTGAATAAAACCAAGTATTGATTGGAGTCCGTGTCTTTATGTGTTATATTTATTGTCATTCATTTATTGGACAACTCGTTAATTGAACTCAACTTGAACACTAAAATGCGGCTGTTAATAACGAGCTGAACTAACGTAGCAGCTTAAAATAAGAACAAAATAATCCTACTGAATAATACAAGATATGCAAGTTATTCCTATTTTGAAGTAACAAAAATAACTCGATTCACATATCGGCATATCTTGAACTCGATAGAGTTCGTCGCAATTAGAAGGTACTGAGCATAGGTAAATTAATAAGGATGCACAAAGATAAGAATAAATAAATTGTACAAATGTACAATGGCAAAGCGATCGCTTGAACTTGATATTGTAAATATCAAATAATATGTATTGCAAAAAAGCCAAATATGCATTTACAGCATGATTTTGACTTTGAAAATAACCCCAATTCGGAAAGAATCTCTGAAAATGTCAAATTCAGGAAGTGCAGTACGACCGACGAAGATTCGGTGGGTGTAATGCGAAAAATTGTATGATTTGTGCAAATGGTCGTGCATTTATGATTTCAACAATACCAACATTGAAAACTTCGTCAAACCTAAAAACGAATTATAAACGATAAAATCTAACTTTTGTAGACAAGTTAGAACATGTGAATATGCTAACATTTTCATGTACTGATTCTTCTCTAACGCCTCACATTATTTTTCAGCCAAATCGGTGTGTTGCACCTAGTAGACCTTCCCCGCTAGATTGACACCAGAGTACAACAGTGTTTTCGTACGTTGGTCTGGCGCGACTTGGTGTGAATCTAGATGTAGGTCAACTGAATATCAAATCCATGCTGATCTCGCTGCGATACTCAACCGACACATTTGCACGACTGTAGCATATGTCATTTTTCGATTCAATTTAATGATCCTAATCTGATCCAACTATGTACTACCTCACACAAACACAGACACTGAAATATTGACGAACACATTTTCCAAGGCACTGGAGTTTCCAGTTAAGTCAAGGTTTGAAACGAACCGCTACACTAACATGGTTCTGTGAGATATTAATAACACATTGTCTCTCGCTCAAATTTCCCAATACCCGAGTTACCCGCTATTCGGCAAGTGATAAAACTAAACCCCAAGCTAAAAGATGGTTTTTAATATTTTGTGCCCTGTCTCGTATTTCTGAACAACGGACAATGTCTGAAATGTAGGCGTATTGTATACCGTAAGAAAAACATGTCATGTGTTAGCCAAGGCTTGAAATTTAAAAAAAAATGCTCTTATATTTGTTCATTTATTCCCAAAAGAATGAATTATTCAGATTTCTATGCATCTGTTATTCTGTTACCGTGTTTTCCACACTAAAAGGAAACCCACAAAAATTTTGCAGGACACTATTGAAATTAATTAATTTACAAGTGAGATAAGACCTTTCCAAGGTGTGTCGCAGACTTTTTCCATGTCCAGTTTACCTGGAAATGGATATCGATCTCTCATCATACACAGTTGTAATTGTACAGACCAAACAGCACTTGAATTCTCAACATTTGAATTTATTTCAAAGGAATTAAAATTGTTCAAAAAATAAAAACTAAAATGAAATTTCATTTCATTGCTCGGGTCGTGAATATTAGCTCACAATTTTTGTTTGCTCCATTCAAGATGAACGAGACTAACGGGCACTTATCCCTTGTCACACATTCCACTCACCTGTTCATTTGGAAATTTTTGATTGTTCTAACTTGGCTCAGAGAATGTTTCGTCCTTGGTCGAATTTGTCAACATTTGGGTGGACTCGTGGTATTTTCGAACAAAGATTTGGTCTTGTTGCTCATGGGGTTCTCAGCAATGCTGTTCATATCCTGTTGGCACTACATTATATTCTTGATAAGGGCTGACCTCGTGCTTTACTTTAATCACTTTCTTCAAGTACAAAGGACAGTTGAAGGTAAGTCGTTGTTTTTTACAATCTTAACCCGCTAATACGAATCTCTATAAAACAAAATTTCGTTACTACGGTCGAGATTGAAAGATTAAAAAGAGAGTTGCTTCCATGAGGTGTGATGTTATATCCACCTCTGTATGACGGACTTTTGTAATTAGCGTCTTTCGATAACACGGGCAGATTTACGGATAAAACTGCCGAAATCAACTTCGTTAGGAAAAAGAATTAGTGAACATCTTGAAGTTTTCTTGAAAATTTTCCATTTCGGCCACTTTGTCGGTACTGAAAATTTGATGGAGGTCGTTGCAAGATTGATAAGCTATTGTTGATTCATGAATCAATGAAGCAAATCTATTGCCTTAATACGGGTCCGCATTAACGAGGTTCTATCTATGTGTGTATTTTTAGGTACCCAGAACCAACATATTTTTGAGCCAATGTGGAAGAAAGTGGAGCGAGCACTTAAAATATACATAAGAATGTCAGAGTTCAATTTGGTCATGATAATCATCACATTTATTAATGAAGGACAAACTCTACCGAACCTAATTCCATCAGCCCTTGATCTGGATAGCTCAAATGCTGTTGTGAGAATATGTGTGGTCGTAGTTCTGGCTCTTTTGGATAGCTACTTGATCATGGTATTTTATGGCACGTTTTCAATCGTGCTCTACATGATCTTCACATATTTTGGCTTTACAAGTGCTGGGATGAAACTCTTGAGGTGAATATATGTGCATTTGGTAATCTGACAACGGAACCTCAACCTATGTTAATTTTGTGCAATGCTTTGCATGTAGTATAGTGCCCCAAAAAACTCAAAACCTATCTGTCGAATTCAAAACAAGTGGATTCACCGAGATTTTCATTGTTAGACCTAAAATTTTGACTAGTCACCCCTGTAAAACTACTAAAACTGTGGGTTAAATCGTATACGAATTTCAATGTAGCCGAATTATTGGCTCCAACAACGACAAATGCGGGGGACCTACTAGTTATGAATTCAACAGACAAGTTTTGGGTTTTTTGAGGTCATGGGAGGTGGTAGTACATGGAACAATCGTGAGCGCTCTGCATAGAATTGCCATAGGTTGAGGGTTGAGATTCCTCAGCTATCTTGCAAAACCGGGATCAATTTTTTTTTTAAAAAATCAGTGCGGAATATCCAACTGGAGTGGCAATCTGTAGCTATCAGAAATACCAACTTGTCAACATTCTGTTCAATCAATGTTTCTCTCCAGTCATCATCCCAATCTTGGTGTCATCTCTTGGAACATCGCTGATATATTCAATATATGTATTGGTCCGAACCTTTGAACATTCTTACGTCTTAATGTACACTAG
Source organism: Hymenaphorura dentifera (assembly GCA_034699705.1). Taxonomy (NCBI): domain Eukaryota; kingdom Metazoa; phylum Arthropoda; class Collembola; order Poduromorpha; family Onychiuridae; genus Hymenaphorura; species Hymenaphorura dentifera. Next base: position 6,899 of record JAQGCM010001812.1, read on the forward strand.
CAATTTGGTCAACTTGTTGATTGGTGGGTGGTCTTGCGTCCTTTTCAACAAAATCTCGGCCTCAGTTCATTTCACGTCGGCCATTTGTTTGGAGTCGTGGCGGCGCAGGTGGGCCGGTGCCAGACCGACAAAGAACGTCAGGAGCGTACTCAAAAGTCTTACACCGTTTGGAGTTCATGTTCGTGACCTTTACGTAATTCGCCATGATACAAGGAGAACATATTTGCGAATTGTGTTTGACACGACTGTCAACGTGTTGCTGGGAACTAAATAAGATGCATTCTAGCATCGAATGAATAAAAAATTGAAACCTTGATAGCTTGATGGCGACATAAAAGAATTTTTTATCTGTCAATTTGAATAATTCAGAACGAAGTAGCTAAAAACGTAGGTGAAAAAAGACTGAAACTCTGAATGGTGAAGCCTCGTAGCTAAGATAAGATAACGTCCAATTTTACAACTCAGATTAGAAATGCAAAACTTGCCAGACTACCAATTTCCACAACGCATTAATTCAGCAGTTTGCCATCAGACACACTACTGCTAAAAACAGACACTACAAATTAATTGCAATAAGTGAAACTCGAAATGGAGAGAAACACAAGGAATTACGACCAAGATTTAGAAGAAACTTATTCCAGGTCTTACAATTTTGGAAATCACCCAAGACAGGAAGAACGAGGAAATTCATCTTTTAATGGAAATATGACGAACGAGCCGAATACTTTCGAATATTTTCACGACGTTTCCAGAGACCGCGACCGTGACCGTACTAACGAAACTAGAGCTCAAGAAAGAGGTAAACTCAAAACTTTATCGAGACCGGATGTCCGGATCGTTACAAATTCACAGCACACAACTGCTAATTTGTTTCTTAAATTTCCAGGAGCCCGACCCCGACCGGAAGCAATAAATTCGAACACAGGAACTAATCCTGGACGCGCTACTTCCGGTGGCCCAAAAGTGGCAAATTGGAGCGTTTTCAGTGCTGAAGTTGAAGGGCCAGTTGCCTCTGCTAAATCCCATGCCGTACACGTTCCGAAAACTCCAGTTGCAGAAATGGGAGCCAACGTGCAGCTGAGTGCTGGGAGGGCTGGCGTCACGGCCGGCCCAGCTTTTGCACAAGCAAATCTAAATGCAAACACTGGCGCAACTTTGGGCACAACTCAAGTTGAGGCAAATTTGCTCGGTCTTGGCTTTTCAGTGGGAAAGAAAACTGCGATCAACACTCCGTTTGGTTCTCTTGGGTTCAAATTTTAGGAACTCGGCTCAGCCCAGCTGTCGGTTTTATTTCAACAGTCAATTAGGACAATAATGGGCTCAACAATAGAACTACCTTTACTTAGGAATTAAGATGAGCTTGACGACAAACGTCTTCACAAAATATGGTTGTCCATGTAGTTTAGTATAAAGTGTCTCAATTGTTGTTTTGAAGTAAAATTCGATTCCACCGTTGTGCAAAAGTGTTTTTTCCGTATGTTTTTATCGCAATATCGGACAGCAGTTTATGATTTAGTTGGTTTGACTGTGACAAGAGGTAAAGCAGCAGCAACTCTGTTGAATTTCGAAATACAACTGAAGATTTCTGAGGTCAGCTCTTCTCTGTTTTCCAAGGGAAAAATTTTCAACAATCAAAGCGTAACTATTACGAGGACAACAATTAAGCTGAAGCATGCATAATTGAAACTAGTCCCTGTAAATTTTTCAATATTTTCCACGAAATCTGTATCAGAATTGACACGAATCCCTTGTACATTGCTGTACCGGACTGAAAAGTTTCCAAGTGCTCTAAAAATATGCACGAAATGCACGAAATCCCTGCCGAATATGTTGTACATTTTTCTAGATTTTTTGCACAGCGAATTGCACGGAATCGACTGAATATTGGTCTTGCGTTTTGTGCAAATTCAGAAGTGCAAAGCAAAAAAAATAGCTAGCTCGGCATATTTCTTGTATTTTTGACATTGCAAAATTTGTATTAATCTGACATTTTTGAGCAACAATGCATGCAATAAAATGTATCTGCTTTTTCAAATCATCCAACCTGCAGATTGAACAAATCTTCGGTCCTCCACATGGAAGAAAATGACGAGCAGTGCAAATTTCAAAATTGTGCAAAACTGTACCATATTACCATAGCAAAAGTTTGATTTGAGTTTGGCCCACTTTAATTAGTCATTGCGATTTCCATTGCAGACACACTCATCGTTGATTTCCGCTCTGACACTTTGGAAATACTTTAGATTTGGTCTGGTCAAGTGCTTTGTTTGTTTTTAATGCCAACCAGGCTAAAAACATGCTGATTTTTTTTTGTAAATACACACTAAAAACAATAAATTTTGATGATTGACGTGAGCAAATAGTTGTTCGGCGAATCAGTGAACGTCATTCACAAAACCAGTCATGCCAAATTGTTGACCGAAAATTGTGATTGAAATTACGTACGTGTCATCACGCATTTCAAATCGGCAATAGTCGCCCAAAGATGAATGAATGAATTTATATCCCATAAACTCCGGTGCTAAGAGCTTGTCAAAGTCAACAATTTGTCAATAAATGTTGCAAAAAACTTTTGCAAAATTCAAATCATATGCTCTGTAAATTGATTCTAATTTTAATACAAATTTTGAAACAAACCGCAAGAAGTTCTGTCATACCGTTGCCAGTAGCATTGAATTAGAAGCAGCACATTTTTTCCGACTCACTCTGCCCGTTTGACAGTGCTCGCTGATTTCTAGTCTAATGTCTGCCGTCACGTCAATCAGATCATGGAATTACGAAATAAATTAAGTACAGGCTTTATGAATGTTAATCGGCAAGACGGCAAGTTATGATTTATTCAACCGGGTTAGGCAATATATAATTTGAACTAGAATTGGAAGGATATCCAGGGAAAACGAATATATAATTCTTAGAATATACTAATTGTAGTTAAACACATTTAAATATTGTTAATGTAGTACAGTTAATATATTCAATATGAAACCTTATAAGAATTTTCAAGAAGTAATTTTAAACGGTTTAGCTAGGTGAATATGTGATGTATAATAAAGCCAAACCTCGTTAGTGCGGTGCGGGCTCTAAAAGACGGACTTTTATTTACTTACGGACCAAGTTGGAAGGGACAGAATTGTGTTGCTTGTGTAGTGTCGGATGTTAAAAAGGAATCTCTGTAATGCGGACTTTCGCTAATAAAGGAACAACTTCGGGTGACCCACAGAGTCCGTATTAACGAGGTTCGACTGCGTGGTACCTAGAGGGCTCCACACGTCCCTGCCATTGAGGCCATTGTAATGATACAAACAGGCAAAGCTGCTGTAGTGCACATAGTCGCAACGGCTCCGCAGGTAGTGCAACCCCCTACCGCCGGGCAAACGCATCGCCCAACTGCAGTCGGTGCAGCGTTAGTGCAAGCGCTTAAGCACATTGGAGGCGTTGTTTGACAAGACATGCCCGTGTTGCAAGGCGTGGTCACGGTTCCACAGGTACAAGGGGTTGCGGCAACTGGTTGGCTGTTCGCTGCAGTGCATACCGTCGTTGCCGGAGTGGTACTATTTGCCGCCGCACCGGCTGGGGCTCTGGTCGGAAAATTGGGAAGCGGAATCCAAGGATAGCGGAAAAATAATTTTGATTGAGGACTAGCATCTTGCGGTATTTCAAATTTTGCAACCTGAAATAGAAATGTAAATTTTCAAGACTCGAAACGTTTTGAAACCCAATATAAATTCTATTCAAAATATCAAATGTTTCTCTTTGTTCTGAAAGCGAAAATTGAAGTGAAAGAACACTTCAATTGAAACCTCATATTGCTCACTCAAAAAATTGGGTAAAAAAATTCATGTGAGTGCGGTTTTGGACCGTCTAGTGAAATATTTAGAACTGCACTGGAACTTACGAGGCCACGAAATGTAAAAGTAATGAATGATGAATTAAAGGCTTACCTCAGTTGCAAATCCTGCAGAAATTATGGACAGGAGGATTACAGTGATCGTGTACATGGTGGGTCCAGTGGTTAGCAGTATTTGCAGTAATTGCTCGACAGTAGTAAATGTGAGACTTGGGAATATTTTTAAAACTGAAAAAGTGGGCCCTTATATACGAATTTGCTCATACGGCCAAGGCATTTTGAACCAGCTGAGTAAACTGGCACTCGAGGCAAATTTTATTCTGGACCGTGAAATTTATACATGACAAATATTTCAACCTAATTAGCGGGATACGTCGATTCGATATATGTAGTGACCTAGGCTGAGCAGGTATCCTTCTCACCAATCAATACATGTTGTCCAAACATAAAACGTACCAAAAAAAACTAGGTTACTTGGACTCAAAATTATTTGATCTAGTTTATAAAGTGAGATTGAAAAAGTCCTGGTTCGATTTCGATGCAAGTAGTTGATTTTCGTTTTTTATCAAAATTTTCGCTTTTATTTTCCTTTCTATTACCTATGATCGATCATGTTTTTTTTTGGCAATAAACCTTCAAAAATCAAGATCGAGTGAAATAGATTGAAGTTTGAGTGTTCAAGAGCAAACAAATTAAAAATCAAAGTCATCTCAGCTCCGATTCCTCAGATTTTGCCATTCACTCAATTCACTGCGTATTACTTTTGAAACCTTATAGTCCACCTTATGTCGATCTGAGGTGCTATTTACTCAAATGGTTCTCTTTACTCAAATCTGCATATTGGGTTGAGAGTGCACAAATTATCTAGGCCACACCTGGGCAAACTTCTAAATCCTTCAATTTTTTTTTAGCAAATCCAAACATACATACTTGCACTAATTTATTGGATTGAGAATCGTAATTAATCTAGGGCACAGCTGAAATCACTTTTATATGTTTAAATTTTTGTTGAGTATATCCGGACTCTGACCTCATTAGAACATGACACGTTATCGTGGTGATCATCTGGGTATATAAGCTGCGTGTATTTTTCCAATTCAATACACCAGTAAACCCACATATCGCATATTTCGTCCCAAAATTCGAATTCGTTCGCAAATCGGTCTTCAATTTGTCTATTTCCCACATCGTCGGCCACTCTGAATCGATTACTCATAAATTTGCCACTTTTGGAATTTGCACTGCCGACGGGCATTTTTTTTGCGGACTATTTCTGACAAAAATTGCAATGTGAACTAGATTGGCCAAATGTCAAAATTTTGCGACGGAATTTGCGAGAGGTCGGTTCAGTGGGTCAAGTTAATAAAATCAAATTATGTTCAAAGAACCCGTTAACACTTTTACCTGCACTCCTTTGAACAGTCATATTTTCTTTAAATTTTGTATTCGAAATCTGACAAACTTTTTGTAATTTCTCGCCAACTGGCAATTGTGTCGCTCAATGATGCATAAATGACAACAATTTCCGAGATTCACAAATATCGGCGGGCTCATGCATCTTCTTGGTACTGAATTTGGTAGTTCGGTTTCGGTAAAATTGCTGCTGAAATTGTCTGTTTGTGGAACCAAAAGCAGACAAAAGTTTTGACACTCTGATTAAAGTCTTCAAGACTCAAGACTGTGACTGACCTTTCAAAATCTGCGAAGAAGGATACACATTGCATGAAAATCTAGTTAAAATTATTATTTTTTTGTTGGCCATGACGACTACTGCATTAACACGAATTCTCTAGAATGAATTATCAGAAACTTGTTAATTTTGCCAAAATTTTTCAATAAATAAGGCTTAGAGCCAGCCTTGATGTTTGTGCCAAGGAAATTAAAAACAAATCATCAACTTATTTCAACGCAGCAAAACTGAATACTTTTTATAATTAATTATTGGTGACTAATTAAAATTTGAAATTTAAAATGATGAAAATAAATATTCAAATTTCTTGAACAACTTAGATTTTATTTTTCTATTTATTTCAATTAATTGGATGAAAAAATAGTCTTCACTTCGCTATGAGGCCCAAATATTCAAATGCCAGTCATCAATTTTTTTTAAAAGGTAACAATTTTAACGACAATTGTTGCGATTGTTGCCAGTCGACGTCTGGTAGCCAAGAAAAAGTGCCAAAATTGTGAACAGATTTTGCCACTCGAGCAGTTGTTGAGTGCAGCGAAGAATGTCCACCACAGTTCCATCCCTCAAAGCATCACTCAGCGGTGCAAAAATGGGCGAATTGGTCACAATCGTCGCCAAATTTTCAATTTTCTCCAAAAGTTTAGGCCCATACTCGGCGATGAAGGCAACGATTTTTGGCCAAACTGTGCACACGCAATCAAAAAAAATTGCAACAATTAGCAGCGCAACAATTAATCGGCAGACAATATCGGCTTTTCCAACAGCTAGTTTTTGGCAAATTTTGGCAAATTTTTGGATACCAATCAAATCACTCTCAAATTGTTTAGAAAAAAATTAATAAAACAGAACTTACGGAACGAAATGAATTTCCAAGCAAAGAACCCAGCCACTGCTGTAATTCCGACGGCGACGACTGCAAATATGACTTTTTGCCAAGTGCTCCAACCTATGAATTAAGTCGTACAAAAATCAGGAATTGAAATATTTGAAAT
>JAQGCM010001813.1:0-13423 GCA_034699705.1 Hymenaphorura dentifera
TGCCGCGTAAAGTCGAAAGCCACCATTTGATTGGCTAGTTTGAAAATTGGAGCGCGGGAATTTCGTATCCGCTTACGAGTTTACGAATTTACGGTTACGCAGAAGTTTACGCCGAATCGGGTATCCCCTATTATATATATACCTACATGCTCCATCTTATACCTAAATAATTTCACGATTTCAATTCAGAAAAGTTTCGCCGTTCGTATATTGCCGATATTCAACGACACGATACCATCCCTACAAAATCTCGCTGCTAGATTTATGTTTAACTCAGACACTGGGTTTTGCGTAAGTGCATAAATGTGGAACTTACTTAAATTCTTGTGTATTTGGTAGTTTTATCCCCTGTATGCAAAATTGTTACTTGGTGATACATTATGTATGAATGGTTCTGAAAACATTCCTTGCCAACGTTTTGCAATATATGTCCTTCCCAGTCGAACCTATGTAGATCTTATGCAATTTCATATACCCGTGTGTGAATAAGTGGCGTCGGGCTAATACTATTTGTGACTGTGAACTCAATTTATTTTATTACAACAAAATTTACAAGACAAAAGATGAGACTAGAATATAGAGACAAGACATTGGTTGTGGAAGGCTAAAAGGACTGAGACCCGTCCGGTCTGAAAGTTAACGAGAGACTGACTTGACTTTCAGAGAGTCAAGGATAACTGTACATAAAACTAGTTAACCACTGGTTAACAGGAGCCTCAACACACTGGTTGGGGACCAATGGTGTGGACCAACCCTATTCCTGATTGCTTGCATGCAGAAGTGGATGCGCGCAGGCATCCACCGAGCCAGAGCAACTAAACTCAGAGCAGGGCTGTAAAATGGATTTGGTCCATGAAGAGCACAGTAGGCTCTTCATGGACCAAATCCATCCATGGGCCAATATTCATAACACATGTAGGTTACAACTAAAATGATGCTTGGCTGGAACAGTGTGAGTGTGCAAATGATTTTGTTCATATTGTGAAATTTTGATTTATTTATTTTTCTTCACATTATCCCCGTCTGGACGGCAGTACGTGCGCGTTGCAGGCAGGCACAATAAAAACGAAATTGTCAAATAACCACCAAGACCCTATCATTCAATTGTACCAAATTGACGGGTAACAGGGGCAGTCGGCTATGAAAAGGAAACCGGCCCAATTGTTCACCTGAACGATCAGATTCTGATTTTTCAAAATCAGCCATATGTTTACGTTTAGTTTTTTCCGGCTGTGTTTTACTGTGCAGTACAATTTACACACAAATCCAACAGTTTGTTGCCCAACTAAACTAATTAACGACAATTACATAATATGCATGAATGGTAGTTTTTAAAATCGCAGCTCTTGCGTGTTCTGCACAAAGCACAAAGTGCACTCTCGGAGACCAAACTTGGTTAAACCTTGGAGAAAACATGCTACTCAATGGTGATTTGACTTGTTCTAAAATTATATCAGTTTCAGGTGAAAAGAAGCACTTAAGTCCGCAATAGCTAAAGCATGGAACCCAAAGGCAACTCAAAATTATGTTCAGCGGAGAAAAGGTTATAAACATCTGCTAAGGAGCAAACAGAAGGAGTTTTATGATAAATTTAGGGAGAATCTGAATCAAGTGAGAGACCCGGGACAATTTTGGGAAGCCATAGAAAAAGTAAGGAGGCAAGGTTGTAAACCAAACCAGATTCAGGCGGAAAAATGAATTGAATTTTACAAGGAACAACTGCCACCCCGAGAGCGGTTACTAGACTTCTAAAATAAAGTAGTAGAATGTATGGACAAGGAGATAACAAACGCGGAGGTTGAAGAATCTGTGAAAAGCTTGAGTAATGGTAAAGGGCCAGGGCCAGATGGAATAAAAAATAAATTCTTAAAATTTCTACCCGAATTAGGTATAGAGGTAAACAATTTTATTGCAAACTAGTTAGGGAACAAAAAAGTAATTAGTCTTAATCTATTTAATTAGACTTAAAATGTAAAAACATTGTAATGTAACTGAATTGGCTCTATGGGCAGAAGCCTAAAAGAGCTCGTTAATAAATACCATTCAATCATTCATTCATTCATTCATATCAGTTTCAGGTGCAACACAGCACACCCATGTATTATGTGGCGTAAGTCAGGAAAAGCGGCGAACCAAAAGACTCGACTTATTGTAAACTACCTAGTATCACTTAGTGGTAGGAGCGCCGCCACCGCATGCTTTCCTTGCGTTGGAAAATTATGCAAACTGGATCAAACGTGTAGATATAAAATTCACCGCTTGTGGTTTGGCGCAACCACAAACTACTTATTAAATTTGCAAGCCGTTGCTTCAATTCAAGTGTCCAGTATTTGTGGATTGATGTGTTGAACTGATGCCAAATTTTTTGCTTCAATGTAATATTTACAAAAAAATATTCAATTAAATTAATCACAGTGTATCGTAAATTGTATTCATTGCAAATATTTTCAATAGCAGCCCCAACATGACTGGTGTGATTCAAAGCCTTGTTCGAAGGCTGTTCTCAAGACTAAACGCAAATCCACTTCTCGATGATTTGGAAAAACAGAAAGAACAAATCCAAGGTGAACCGTCGCCAGATGACGTGAAAAGGTTTGCAATGTTTTCAAAATTATTTTAATTAACGCAGAGCACCGATTACCGATTCTGCTCTAAAAATCTAAGCTAATGATTAATCAGAGAGGATTTTAGTCCGATCGGATAATACGAAAATAAATCAAACAATCAAGAAACGAAATTCAGACGACGACCCATTCCGAGCCCGAACGAATCAATTCATATTTCTTCGAATATTTTTTTGAGTGTTGTAATTTTATATGTTCCAAATTCAGAGAAAAAGCAGAGAAGGCAAAAGCACTTTCAACATTGAAGAGCATACTGAAATTGGTAAGCTATTTTTTTGTGTCCATCATTGGACACAAATTGGATTTCAACTTTGGAGCCATTTTGATTTTCTAAACTACTTCGTTTTTATTGTTTTTTAAAATCTAGTTTGAATTCTCAACACCTCAAGACAAACTGGTTCTATTGATTGGCTCAATCTTCACATTTATTCACGGTGCTAGTTTCCCAGTCTTTGCTCTGATATTTTCAAGTTTATCGGAGACGTTCATCGTTCTGTTACACGTGAGTAAACCTTGATCTTCGAATATTTTGAAATTGCAATGCAAATTTAAAATACCCACAAATTTTAAAACTTACATATAGAGCACACTCAATTCACAAAATTCCACTGATTTCAACACATCATACCCTGGCGAAGATGTTCACGAGTTCAGCAAGGCCAATATGTCCAGGGACGCTGTAGCTTTTCTGTACAGTAGGTTAAGCGGAGGCAACGTGACGATAGACAAAGAAGCTGCCGAACACGCCATTTTTGGGTTCATAGGCCAAACTCTGAGTTCATTTGGACCTCAGCCACCTTTGGAAAAGCCAGAGTTTGACTATGCGAACACCTTGTCATGGGCTTATCTTGGCATGGGGCTCGTTGTTTTTATTTCATCATTTATACAGGTAAAATTTGCACGATTGCTTGGATCACGAGTAAGGTTGTCCATTACAAAATCTGCCGGAATTCCAAATGTCAATTTTCACATTTTCAGACCTATTGTTGGGAATGGGCCGCCGACAACCAAGCTTATCGGATTCGAGAAAAATTTCTGTACCAAGTTCTGCGCCAAGAGCTCTCGTGGTTTGACTCTAGGAGGCCGGGGGAGTTAATGGTCAAATTGGCAGAGTATAAATCCAACATAGCCTTGAATTGTTTTCCGATCTTTAATCTAGGTGTAAGTTTGCAACAAGTTTTGTTTAACATTTGCATTTAGAGACATCGAACGTGTTCGCGAGGGCATCGGGCACAAATTCAGTTTGCTCCTCGAGTACGCGTCTTGTTTCGCCGTTGGGGCATTCCTTGGCCTTGTTATAAATAAAAACTTGGCTCTACTTTTCGGCTCATCTGTGCCATTCATACTCATCAAAATTTTGTTTATTGGAAGCGTAAGTTTGGGACGAAATTTCAATTCGAACTTGCAATAATTTGCAACTCTTGAGGGCGCTGTTTAATTTCAAAATGTAGGAACTCTCAGCCAAATCAGTAGATCAGCAAGAAGAATACGCAAGGGCTGCAGCAATTGCATCAGAAGTGTTGGCAAATGTACGAAGCGTGGCAGCCTACGGCACAGAATTAGTCGAGTCGGAAAGATATGAAGCAGAATTGCATGCAGGGATTGACAAAGCGATCAAAAAGTACAACTTTATTGCGATCGGAACTGGACTTTTGTTCATAATAATTTATTCGTCGTACGCGCTCGGCTTTTGGTATGCTTGCAGACCTGTCGCTGAACATGAAATTTCGCCTAGAACGGTTTACACGGTAATAATGCCAACTTCTGGTACTGATTGAATAATTTTGCGCAAAAATTTCGCTAACTTTTGCGCTAAATTTGCGCTGGTGATTAATTTTATTTTTCGTTCAGGTTTTCTTCTGCGTTTCTATTGGAGTCCTCGCCCTGTCCAATATCCTTGCTTTTGTGACTACAACAGCGAATGCTGCAGATTCGCGCACGACCATCATGGAAATCATTAATAGTCAGCCGACGATTGATTCTTACAGCACTAAAGGGCGCAGACTTAAGCATGTTACGGGGAAAATCAAATTTTCAAACGTTTGTTTTAATTTTAATACGAGCGATGGCATTGCGGTAAATATTCCAAAACTTGGCCAAAAACTTAGCACGAAATATTCAAATTTTAATTATTCGTTCGCGGATTCTCGTTAGGTAATTCGAGATCTAAGTTTCACAATCAAACCGGGTGAAACTGTTGCCTTGATTGGGGCTAGTGGGAGCGGGAAGTCAACGATTGCAAATCTACTAATGCGATTCTATAATCACCAATCGGGAGACATTTTGGTTGACGATGCAGACGTTCGTGGATTGAACGTGAGTTGGCTCAGAGAACAAATCGGAGCTGTGCGTCGCGAACCATTATTTGAAGAAATGTCCATCTATGACAATATTCGGGGAACGCGAATCGATGTCAAAAAAGAGGATGTCATTCGAGCTGCCAAAATGGCCGAAGTTCACGAATTTATTGAATCTCTTCCGATGGTAAGACATATCAGGTTTCAATCATAAGAAAAATTTCGAATCTGTTCACATTTTAGGGCTACGAAACCCAACTTGGGTTCTACCACAAACGATTCCGGACTGGACCCCGACAATGTCTTGCAATCGCCCGGATTTTGATAAAAAACCCAAAAATTATGATACTTGACGAAGCACTGAGTGGATTAGACCCTAAAACTGCAGCAAAAGTGTACACAAATATTAAAAATTCAAGGGTTGGAAGGACAACGATTGTTCTGAGCCATCGTTTGGCTCTTCTTAGCCAAGCTGACAATATTTTCGTATTGCAAGTAAGCTTACCGAGTGCGAGTGATTTTAGCGAACGAATTTGACTACAATAACTAAAACACAATAGCTCATAACATACATACTCTGAGGTTTTTCCAGGACGGTGAAATTGTAGAATTCGGTACGCATTCGGACTTAATGGCAAAGGAGGGTTTGTACTTCAAATTGGCTCAAATAGAGCAAACCCTTGAATCATTGATAGAAACGGAACCAAACTCTCTGGAAGAGAAAGAGGGCGCTATTGCTGATCAGAAGACGTAAGTCAAATCTGTGCTCCCCGAAAGACAGAATTGAACACCGGGTTGTATATGAGCCCGGGCTCCATTCATGCGCCATGATCTGACTTCAGACTCGAGTTCTATTCGGCACGGCGGTTCTAATCGGCCATTTACCGTATTTTTCCAGAAGTGACCCAAAAGATGGCGACGGTGACACCTCTTTGCCCCAGAGCGACCAGGGTGCCACCCAAGAACACGATGCTCATGAAGTCGAGCCCGCCAAAAAGACCGTCACTGCCACTGTCACCGTTGACGAAGGCGAAACCGTCGCCCAATTTGACAAGGAATTGAAATTCCCTACTGCAAATGACTTGTTGCAAATTGTCAAAGATGAAGAGTTGGAATTATATGGGAGTTTGGGGTTGGCTGGATCTGTTGTCTCTGGATTGATTCTCCCGCTGTTTGCAATCGTGTTTAGCCAGCTGTTTATCGTACGCAAAAATTAAGAATTATTTGAAGATAGCAACGCTGCGGCGTATTCCAAACTTGAACTTTTTGACAATTTTTTTGTTGCTGTTTGAATATGCGCAATACGCAGACATTTTCAGAGCACGGTGACCTATTGTACCAAGACGCCAAGTTTTGGATGAAATCAGTCATCGGAGTCGGCGTCATCTCAGGCATTGCAATTTGGCTAAGGGTACATACATATTTTTGATATAGTTGAATGAAAGAGTCGAAATTTGAATTTTGGCGTTTTTCCACCTATATCTACAAAGACAATATTTGTGAGCGCGTGTGGAGAATATTTGACGTTTCATCTCCGAGCTACGACCTACGTCACGATCCTTCGCCAAGCTATTGGTTGGTTTGAAGACGAAAATAATTCCCCAGGTCGACTCTACACAAGATTGGCGAGTGATGCGCCGTTCATTAAAGTTGTAAGTAGAAATTGCTTTGAAATTTTTAATTTAGTTCTAATGCTGGACAGCCGGAGTCACAAATTTAACTCGATCGATCGTTGCTTTCGTTTTGCATTTTTATTGCATTGCTTAACTGCACTACTCCATTGCATTTATTTTGCAGGCTATTGGAACAACTTTTGCCACTGCTTTGAGTGCTTTCGTGGCCATAATTGGTGCTCTTGTCGTCCCATTTTGGTTTGAGTGGCATCTAGGCTTAATCATGATCTGTGCAGTTCCAATTTTCTTGGCTTTGATCTACATTCAACAACGCACTTTTGAGAATCATCAGATGGCCGTATCAAGACAGATGGAGTCTGCGATTAGGGTAGCATTTTCAAAACGTTTTTGACACGATACGATATATTGCATTTTTAACTTTTGAATATTTTTCAGCTTGCAGATAAAGCAGTACAGAATATCTGGATGATTCAAGGCTTAAATCGTGAGCCGAGTGTTTTGAGAAGATTCAAAAATCTGATTGACCCAGCCTTTGAGTAACATTAAAATTTCAAAACGAGTCAATTTAAAAAAAAGCTGCTTAAAAGGGTGTTGCAAAAATTCATTTCATTTCCAGGGAATCTCACAGACAGTCAAGGTCCTACAGTTTCCTTTTTGCCTTGACTGAAACAATTCCATTTTTAATATTTGGTGCATTTTTCCGCGTTGGAGTCCATCTGATTGATACCCAGCACTTGGACGCTATTCTACTTTTCAAGTAACCATGCACATAAATTTTTTATTCTTCAATTAGATTAATTCAGGGATTCCAATTTGGAATTTTGGAAATATTTTGAGTCTCTGGAGCCTCAAATTATTTGATTTTTAGTGCAAAATTTGGTATTTGAAAATTGAATCGTGCTAAAATTTCAGAAGCTCAACCAGATCATTTCTCGTGACTGCATTTTGCTCCATCACACTCGGCCACGTGACGTCCTTCATTCCAGACTTTGTCAAAGCCAAACTATCCATGGCCCACATGTTCAGTCTCTACGGGTTAGAGTCGACGATTGATGTGTTCGAAGAGGACGGAGAATGCCCACCCGACTTCCCAGGCCGAGTTACTTTCAATGATGTGTATTTTAGTTATCCGATTATGCCAGACGACACTATGGTGCTCAGAGGTATTTCGTTCGAGTTGGAGGCTGGAAAGTCCCTTGCTGTGATTGGGAGCCAGGGAGGGAAATCAACTTTGCTCGCGCTGTTGGAGAGGTTTTATGATGTTAAAAGTGGAGAAGTGGTAAATAAATACCGGAAATGAAATGACCGAATAGAACCCTGGTGGGGACAAGAACCCGGGTCTTAAGGCTGATCAATCAAAAACAACCGGTTTTCAAATACAGCTCGGGTGTAAATTTGATCAAATTGATCTCCCAGAATACTAAAGTGACATTGATTATGAACTAGTGCAACTTTTCTCACATCACGCTGCGCTGTCCGAATAAATTTTTAGTAAGCTGTTGAGATTTGAAATTTCATTATTACAACCCGGGTTAAAATGAAATCCGGGTCACGTACCGAGTAATTTAAATACGACCCCGGGGATTTTATTCGATCATTTACGAAACATCATTCGATGAATTGTCAACGATTATGTGGGTTTTCTAACGATCAAGTGCCAATATCATCGATCTATTTGAATTTTTGCCAGCTCGTCGACGGAATCGATGTCCGAAAATTGAATTTGGACTACCTGCGTACAAACATTGCACTCGTCACCCCAGAAATGAATTTGTTGGATCGAACTGTGAATGAAAATATTGGCTACGGTTATGAGGGACCAGAGAAGCATGACCCTCCTGAACTTCACAAGAGGATCAAAAGATTAGCTGACATTACAAACATGACCGAATTCATCGAGAAATTACCCCAAGTACACAAATATTTGCAAATATTTTCAACAATTGGCAAATTTTAGAGTGTCTAATTTTTTTTAGGGTTTTGAGACCAAAGTCGGGTACAACGGGGCTCGACTCACGGCTGGCCAAAGGAGAAGAGTTCTCATCGCCCGAGCAATGATGCGAAACCCGAGAATACTGCTCCTAGACAATCCCACAGCTGCATTGGATTCGGAGAATGAATTGGTAAACTATGCAAATTGCGATGCAGAAATGATTTAGCTCGTGAGTGACAAAATAAAATTTGTTAAAACTTTTGACTGTGCCAGGTTGTTCAAAAAATGCTGCGGATGGCTACCAAAGGAAGAACCTGTATTGTTGCTTCAAATCGGCCATCTACAGTCAAAATCGCAGACTATGCAGCCGTTATGGTCAACGGGAAGATTGCCGAATTTGGGACACATGACGAGTTGAATGCTTTGAAAGGACATTACTATGATTTCATGAGAGCGAGTGAAGGATATTAACTGCTGAGAATTAAATCGATACGTAGTAATTATTTTATCGGATTCGATTATAATGCTTGCTTGTCGTGACTATATCTGATTGCGTCGTGCACGGCACAGTCGCCGTCTTTCGCTAAATTATGTACTGAAATCTTTGTAGAAATTATAATAACAAATTGTCCAAACTGAAAATGTTTGTGGTTTATTTCGTGACGAAATTTAAGAAAGTAGAAAGTTTAAGTCTAAACTTAGTAAGGAAGTGTAAAGTTAAAGCGGATAATGGTTTTGTAAAAACAAGTTCAAAATTGAGGAAGTCTCCACAGAAGAGGTTTGGACCTAACGAAAATCTAATCTCAATTTAAAATCACTGTTGACCTTAAAAAGTCGCTTCTCATTTCATCAAAATTTCAAAAAGTGTAAAACTACGAGTAGTAAGTGAGGGTATGTTACGCATATAGGGGAAGGAAAACCCATGCCGAGTGTGGTTAAGATCATAAACGACCCTGCGGATGCTATGCTCTTCCAGTTAAGAACGTATTTTGAACGTTAATTTTTAGCAGGTAGTTTTTATTATCTTTTTAACCTTCTTAACGAATATTGTCAAATCAAGAGGTTCGGTTGGCAATTATAAATCGTACCGAAATAGAAGCAAATACAGTACATTTCTATAATATCTTCATCTCCAAGAGTCTTTATGACCCATGATCATAAATATATTTTTGTCACCATGAAGTAATGTTGATTTTGAAGAAAACAAAAATCCATTTATGATTCAATGCAATCTTGCATTCCACATTGTCTTTGCTTGGTAAGGACATATATTGGACAGAATTGCTGATCCAATCATAAACTAAGGGCAACCATCCCTTACATTTTAGAGGGTAAGGGTGGGTCATAAATGAGTGTAAAGTGAGCCAATGCAATGACAAGTCCGTCTTGAAGTCGGACATGAGCTAATGCTTTGGATCTAAGTCCAAAGGGTAGCTGGATGTTTGTTTGTTTGGTGAGTAGTCTACTATTTTATGGCTGTGTGCACTCATTTATCTCATTGGTTTGAGTAATGGGAGGGACCCAGACCAATGAGATAAATTTTTGGAGTGTTGACAGCAAGCCAATCTTTCCAACTTTCTTTTTCAATATTATACGCAGCAAAAGAAATCGTTTCAAGTGCAATTAAAATTTATTATGAGTGTGAGTGCACAACTTTGTTTTTCAGTAAGACAAAGTCAGTACACTCTTTCAAGAGATGAAATGTTTCCAAAAATAAAAAACAAGACATAACATATTGTAGAGCAAGCATTATTTTCAAACTAAAGTGCACTTTTTAAGAGACTTGATGTCATCTTTTAGGTCACTTTTATTTTTTATAGACTGATTTTTGTCAACAACTTCTCCAGTATAAAGTTGTGAGTTTTGAAAAGCAGAAACTCATTCCAAATCTTTCAACTCCAAGTAGCTTCATCAAATCTAAACTTTTACCCAGCAACAAAATTGAACTTAAGTAAAATGTACTTTACTTACCCTAAGCGCATATTGAGACAGATATTTCAACTTATCGTGATTTTTCATACATGGCTAATCAAGAAGGTTTGTCATATCCAATCTCTATCAACCAGGTGGCCATGTTTGAAAAAAATAACACTGGGCTAACAATTATCGTATATGAGGACGAAGAAGCAGCAACTTCCTATAGAAGAACTACTAGAAAAAATATGTCACGCGACCAGAAACAAGTCTACGATTTGATTCAGAAGAATATATTTCTTCTACACAATTGTAAATAAAAAAGAGCCATTCACATTGACCTATTATTAGTTATGAAAGATGGCAAGGAACATTTTGTACTGATTCGACAATTTTTGGAGTTGATACTGAAATATTCATAATTTCATCCAAGTCATGTACATGTTCTTAAAATTGAACATTGCGTCAGTGACAATTTTGCCTTCATAAGGACTTTTGATTTCCACTAACGTAGGACGCTACCGTATACTGCGATTTGAAATCACATTTGGATTGTATACCTGCCTTCTAGCGATCGTACATTTGAAAAATTATTTTAAAAATACATTTCTTGACTCTATCCAGTCATTCCTCATTTTAAAAACATGTTCAAGTAGACCCGATTGGAACCATCGTAAAAACTGTACAGCTTCTAATTCCGGGATAATTTAAAATGTCCGTGCGAAAAATTTCCGCGTTCAGAAATGTCCCTCACATTTTGGTATCGTTCCTTGCAAAACTAATTGAGGGGAAAGGGTACGGGCTTGATTCATCTTCTACAACAATGGTTGGGCTCATTAGAAGCATCGTTCGTATTGGCGGGTTTCTGAGAATACTGGCATTTGTGTGGAGCAGAGAATCGTGCTATCAAAAAGCTCAATGCATTCCTTCCCATTCACTCTAAATCTTTGGATATTGTGTTCAGAGTGGGAATGACGGCGTATTTCCTGCAGTCCTTGCATCGCCAAGAGCTGCAGACCGAACACATCATCATTCATTGTTATCTGCTAATGGCAAATACTTTAACTATCGCCTACTCTCTGACTAATCTGTTGCGCAGGGATTACCACATCGCTGTTACAAATCAAGTTTTGAAAATGGTCTCAGGTATGTAATCATTTTGAGTTGCGCAGGATAACCATTTTGTTGTCTGTGAAATAACTTCGAAAAATTAAAAATATTGCAGAGAAGATAAGGTCATTTGGTAATTTTACGAAGATAGATGATGAATTATGCAATTTGCAAAGTTGACAGATAACTCAAAATAGAATGTCACTAAAAAATAAAAACATGAGATAAAAGATATATTTTTCAGACCCAAAATTTGACAAGGATTTGATAAAAACTAAACCACGTTTGATAGATAGATTACTTTCCATAGTTTTTTCGTATTTCTGACATTAGCACTGGTGAAACAACCCCAGCTTTTGGGGTTCTTACCACGCCTACACCGTGAAAACATTTGTGCGGCGTGACAAGATTATATCGTCAATCTTCTTACAAAACAAAATTTAAAAGGTAAACAAAAAGTGAAAAGATTACAGATAAAGATGATTTTTTTCATTGTCCCGAGATAAGACATAAAAGGGGAAAACTTTATATAGATGATTTATCTTAGATAAAAGGGTTACGTTACGTAGAGGCGCTTTTCATGCACAACTTTCAGGGCGAATAAATTGAAGCTACGCCACTGCACATTATCTCCGTCTGGACGGCAGTACGTGCGTGTTGCAGGTTGCAGGCATGCACAATCAAAACAAAATTGTCAAATAACAACCAAGGTCCTATCATTCTATTGTACCAAATTGACGAGCAACAAGGGCAGTCAGCTATGAAAAGGAGACCGGCCCAACCCGAACGTCGGTCAGATTCTGATTTTTAAAAATCAGCCATGCATTTACGTTTAGTTCGTTTCCGGCGGTGTTATATAATTGTGCAGTACAATTTACACACAAATCTAACTGTTTGTTGTCCACCTAAACTAATTAGCGACAATTACATAATATGCATGCATGGTAGTTTTTAAAATCGTAGCTCTTGCGTGTGCTGCACAAAACACAAACTGCACTCTCTGAGACCGAACTTGGAGAAAACGTGCTACTCAATTGTGATTTGTCGTGTTCTAAAACGATATCTGTTTCAGGTGCAACACGAACACACCCATGTTGTATTGTGCGGGCGAAAGCCAGCCAAAGCGGCGAACCAAAAGACTCGCGACTCGACTGATTGTAAACTACCTAGTATCGTATCACTTTGTGGTAGGAGCTAAAGCGCCGCCACCACATTCCTTAGGCATTGGAAAAATTAAATTGGATCAATCATCGAATGTGTACATATCAAATTAGCTTGCCCTTGTGGTGTGGCACAACCACAAACTGCTTATTGGATTGCTGAAAGTTGTCTCATTTCTAGTGCCCAGAATTTGTGGATTGGTCTATTGAATTGCTACAAAATTTGTTGCTGCAATGTAACATTTACAGAAGAATTTTTAATTGGATTAATCATATTGCAATAGTGCATTCATTGTGAATATTTTTATTAGCATTAGCCGCCTCAAAATGACTGGTGTGATTCAAGGTCTTGTTCGAACACTGTTCTCAAGACTAAACGCAAATCCACTTCTCGATGATTTGGAAAAACAGAAAGAAGAAATCCAAGGTGAACCGTCGCTAGATGACGTGAAAAGGTTTGCAATGTTTTCAAAATTATTTTAATTAACACAGAGCACCGATTTGGTTCGAAAAATCTTATCTAATTAGAATTCGAAATCTAATCTGACTGCTCGGATTAATTAGAATGGGTTTTGCTTAGATCGAATAATGCGAAAAAAACTCCAACAATAAAGAGAAATTCAGATCACGCGCCCATTCCGAGCCCGAACGAATCAATTCATATTTCTTTGAAGATTTTTTTGAGTGTTGTAATTTTATATGTTCCAAATTCAGAGAAAAAGCAGAGAAGGCAAAAGCACTTTCAACATTG